>SNQJ01S0218704.1:0-13842 GCA_010110895.2 Picea sitchensis
CGGGGTTTGAGAGTGGATTTGGGAATTTGGACATCTGGGTTGTCCTTACAGTTGCCTGATCTATCATTTGGCATATTTCTCGGGATGATTGGACACTTTTGGTAGCAGGGCAAAATTATTGAGGGCTTCATCATTCTAGCAGGATGTGGCACTTTCCATCTTGGAGGTTGAGCATTAGTACGCCTCAGATCTACTTGATTCAGTCTTCATTGTATATCCAGCCTTTGGAGGCTTATTTTGTATTGTCGGGAGCATTTTGTAGCAGCTCATATCTATTTCTTGTACGACCATCTAAGGTTTATGCCAGACCGGCCATCTATTGTATTGATCTTACATTGCTCATAATAAAAAGGTTAGATCTTTGCTTGTGCTTCTACATCTTGAATATATTGTGATCTCCATGTGTTGATGAATCTTGTATAAATTAGTAGTAGTTAGTGATTTCAAGAAAGAATTTGGCTTGGGATCATTACATGATTGGTATGGTTTTGGTTCAGGAGGATGATAAGCTCTATGAGCACGTCATCTACTATCTTAGTCGAAACTTAGTCGGTCCTGAGATTAATTATTCTCACGTTGAAAATCTAGCTTTGGCTGTCGTTCATGCAATCCAACATTTACGCCATTATATATTGCTTTGCAAGACTAATATGGTGGTCGATGTCAATCCATTTCAATACGTCCTTACCAGGCGTATCATAGGGGGAAAATATAATAAATGGATTGTCATTTTACAAGAATTTGATCTCGATTTCTCTTCTGCGAAATCCAAGAAATCACTAGTATTCGCGGAGTTAATATCTGAATTTTGTTAACCATGTTGATTCGTTTACAGATGAACACATTTTTCTTGTGTCATCGTCCGACCCCTGGTATGGAGACATTGTTCTCTATCTTCAAACTTTGAAGCTCCCTTAGCATCTCTCGTGAGATGATTGATGGCATGTAGATACCAAGCTAAGAATTATACTATCGTCTATGAAACTTTGTATCATCGAGGAATAGACAATATCTTTTGTTGTTTTTTAACTCACAGGGAAGACAAGTCAATCCTAAATGATTGCCACAGTGGGGCTTGTGGTGGTCATCTATTCGGGCTTATGACAACCCAAAAAATTTTGCAAGCCAGTTATTTCTGTCTATCTATATTTAAAGATTGTATTGAATAGGTTAATAAGTGTCACCCCTGCCAGGTTTTCACTGGGAAAATGCGCTCGCATCCAGTCCCTCTTCACCTAATCATTATCGTTTGTCCCTTCACCAAGTGGGGGGTGGACTTCATAGATTTCAAACCAACGTCAGATGGGGGTCATCAACACATTATCGTGGCCATCGACTACTTTACTAAGTGGGAAGAGACCATGCCTACAGTTAAATCTGATGGGAAGACTGCCAACTTCTTCGTATTCAGTCAGATTATCTCCCAGTTCGGTATCCCGAGTGATATTGTCACTGATCATGGAAGTCACTTTCAGAATGAAATGATAGAAGAGCTAGAATATATTTTGGGGTTTAAACATGGTCATTCTTCCCCTTATTACCCACAGGAAAATGGACGAGCAGAGGCCATCAACAAGTCTCTCAAGACCATTTTTCAAAAAGTTTTCATCTAGATTGAATATGACTGACACATTATGCTATATCCCACACTCTGGGCATACCGAACCTTGTTCAAGACTGCCACCAGATTTTCCCCTTTCCAGTTAGTACATGGTGTGGAGTCTATTTTACCTATTGAATGTGAAATCCCTTCTCTTAAGTTGGCAGTTGTGCTCCTATCTGACACTTTCGATCTCGAGCGATGCCTTGTACACCTAGAGAATCTTGACGAGCAGCTTCGAGACTCCTCTATGACTATCGGGGTGAGCAAAAGACGTTTCAAGGTCCAGTACAATAATTATGTCTGTCCTCGGTTGTACACTAAGGGTGACTTGGTCCTCTTATATGATCAAGCCAAAGAACCATTGGGGGCAGGCAAGTTTAACCCCATGTGTCACTGTCCCTATATCGTGCGACATGTCTTAGAAAAAGGAGCCTATGAGTTAGAAGATTATGAAGGGAATATGTTGGCCAAGCCTAGGAATGGGATCTACTTGAAAAGATATTACGCTTGAGGTCCAAGATTGGGTGGAACTCTTTGTATACTAATGTAATTTAGTGTATATATCTTTTCCCTTTCTTTTTCGTCTTCATCTTGCTTATCGAGTTTTCCCTTGGTTGGAAGATGTCAATGGAATCTTCGGTCTACTTAGGATTCGTAGACAAATCCAGTCATCATACACAGAACTTGGCTTCTATCACTTAGGTGGTTTGCTCGCCCGAGGGTCTACTGGTGTCTTCAAGTGGCGTATTCCTAGGGCCATCGGCGAATAATGTGGCTGAATACAACATCGTTATAGAACTTTTGCACGATGTTATCTCACATGGTATTTTCTCTTTAGAGGTTCGCCTAGTTTCCCACTTAGTAGTATGTTAGTTGAACGACAGCTACCACGTGTGTGATCCTACTTTACTCCGACAATTCCTACGGGTACATATTTTAGAATGACAGTTTGATTTCATTACTTATTATCGCATACCTAGGAGTTATAATCATGTATCTGATGCTTATGTTAATTTCATTTTAGATTGACATTTGTCACATAACTAAAACAAAGAAAACCATCTCATCAATGTACACATTGTAATATAAGTAAAGCCGAATATCCTTGTTTTTTATATATTTCAAAAAATATGATGTTTATAGTACAAAATTGGGGCTAACACCCTCAATACACATATACAACCAATAAATACAATATCCACGACATTTACATCTGTGGCGCCGGATGTGTGTCATGGTGACAAAACACGGTGTTTGCGAGACGCCGAAAGAGTCACACCCAATCTCTAGGCACACCAACCACTTGCTGCTGCATGGCTTCCGACAGATCCTCTACTTGAACCATCGAAATTCTTTGAGTCAAACGAGATAGGTTGCCCTGCACATTTTGAAGGACTCTCTCAGCTTCTCCTTCTACCGCCTCATCTCCTCGGTGCCTCCAATGATGTCGTGGAAGCCCGTATGGTTGTCATGGACCCATGTCTATGTAACACAAGTGTCTAATTAGTTCTTAAGAATCATCCAAAAATATTTTTGTTTCCCTATACAAAGATACAAAAGATTGAAATATTTAAAAACTTTTGACATACCTATGTCCCTGTAGGCAGTCCCTGGTGGGAGTGGCATGTCAGGGTCCCCTCTGAAGTCGATCCCTACATAAGGGTAGTCATCTAGAGCAATGACCTGTCTCCTCCACCAGTAGAATAAATCCTCGTTATAGGTTGTGGTCACCCTACCTCCCCCCTGTCGTCTCATTACCTTGGTCCACCGTGCGATGGCTGGATCGTGAGGTCCTCTCAGAAGAATCTAGAATCTAGGTCCCAAACTTGGAACCCGCTCGAATAAAAATATGCATAAGATAGAGGCAAACCGAAAGGTCCTCTTGCTACCCTATTTGCACTCTCTCAACTGGCTCTTCATATTAGCTAGTAGTGAGGTACACCAATCATATACTATGCATCTAAAGCAACCTCACCTGGGCCCTCATCCCTTTGAGTGCCCAAAATTTATATAATCCACATCTTTTCGAGGCCATTTGGGCCCTTGAATCTCTGTCCACTGCAGCATCTACCTCCTCATTCTCCATTTCCCTCCATTCTAGCACCATCCTTCCAGATAAAAGTCAAATTTTGAGTTAGCAACCATATAAATCATTGATTACGGACTTGTACACGAGATTCTTCGTTTACAATCACATATAGGGTTGAGTATACGTGTCCTGTATTTTTCATAGTCACGTATAACCTCACATACATGCAACCCGATAAATGGTATCCCGCGTACACCAAGTTACCCAATTTGCGCCCTAATTTACTCAAAATTTGAAACCTAATTTAAAAATTTAATCCACTGGAAAGGAAGAGGAGAGGAAGAGGAATTACCTAGTCCAGAAGGTTTATGATTTCGTTGCTTGGCACTCCCGCAATCAACACTTGAAGATCGGAGGTAATTTGGTCCAATTTTCACTATTTGGGTAAAAAGTCAAAATGACATAATATTTTTTTGTTCTATTACTATTTATAACAGTTTTTACCCACTTTCTATAGTTTTGAGTCATTTTTTTGCCTAATGGACTAATACAGAAGTGGATTGAGTTGGTTTTTGTAGTTTTCACTAGGTATTCTTGCGGATTTCAACATTATGTTGGTCGTTCATAACCACGGGCAGGTATTTTCCCTACCCAACATATAGGATAGGTATCCATTCCATCATCCATTTTTTCATTTTCCTATAACTGTCACTTTTATGCCTTAGGTATGAACCCATTTGTTGCAACACAGAACCCTCCATCTATTATAAGATGTGTCATCATCAAGTGGTAGAGACTTACCAAACATGGGTGCCCTAGTTATATCCTCTGCTTCATTTGGTGCCCATGCAGAGATTTTTTCCATAGGACTGAGAGTGCCTTATAGTTAATACATGACTTTATGTTGAGCCTCATTTCTCACTCATAAACATGTTGCCTTATACCTATAGGAATCCCAACCAAGTTTAATTTAATCTCTTTTCCAACTCGTCTTCAAAAAGCGAAAATATTTTTGAGTGAACTTGTCTCTTTCACACTTGTAAATTGGATTTGAAAGGACGTCTATTTGGTACAAGTTTATCCCTTTTTCACACCAAGTAGACTAAATGTCATTAAAAATGACATATTTTGGCGTTAAGTTGTGATTGCATCTCATGCCCTTGCTTTCCGTATTGAGCCTATTGTCGGTTCTCGCTTTGCGTTATAAACCATTTACCTCAGTAGTTTTTCATCCTCAACCAAGAATATCCTCATTTATATCCTTCACAATTTGACACCCTATACCTAGGAGGGAACATTCCCCCAAGTGTCCATCTCTTGAACTCATCTCCTTTCATTGAGCATAGGTATGTTCCACTGTTGGAACTAGTTTTGCTTACTTGTGACACTCGTTTCCTCCTCTGTATCATAGCATTCATTTTTCTATGAAAAAACAAAAAAAGACGGGCGCGAAGGGAGTATTATCTTATATTGGTAGCATTCGTGTCACCTTTGAACATAGCACAAATTTATTGAGTCCATTTGTCATCATAATTTTGGGTTTAGCATCTCCTTAGGAAGATGATCTCATTACAGAGTCTTCTCTACCGACTGGTTACTATTCTAGTCCCTATGGATAATTTCATTGATGCCTCCTGCATATGATGGTTTCATCATTAATTCTATGCTGCCAAAGTCTTCCATATGTCTCATGGTCTTGTTCAAAAGAGGTCTATCAACCTGTGTCATCCATTTCTCAAAACTATTGACTTTGACTGTCGTCCATACCCTCAGTTTGTCTCAAAATCACATGATATTGTAGTCCTATCACGCACCCTGGCCCTACTTTCATCATTGGTAGGTAACCTTGAACCCAACAGTGGACATTTCATCATTGGTCGTTGACTGGGTGGTTTCCCTTGTGTTCGACGGCAAGACATCTATTCACACATTGGGATTCGTGCAATGTCTTGGATGCCATTATCCTTATTGGTGGTTTCCTCACCTTTGTTGGAAGTTTTCCTCATTGGATACTATTTAGAGGGTCTTTTTTATGTATCGCTTGCACTTGGCACACATGAAAGATGCACAGGTTCGTTGGTTCGTGAACATGTTATTCATCCGATTTCCTCCAAATCATGAAGCTCCTTCTTTATTCTTTGTGCTGAATGATGAGAGATGCCTTAATGCTCTCCTTTCAGCGGGTCTCCTTCCATCGAATTTAGCTCATCTATTCTGGAAACAAGACCTAGAGTCTTATGAGTACCTCGAGGCTTGTAGTTATTAGTGGTAGGTTCTCTCACCATCGACAATTGGGAATATATCAATGTCTCCGGATCGATGGATTCTTCAAGTGTTCAACCCCGACTCATTTATTCACACTTGTAAGAATGTACTTGGTGCCTTGATACCTACTTTCATTATCAGTAGGTTGTCTCATGTTTGTTAACAGTATACCTCAATGACCAGTAATCAAATGGTGTCTCATTGTGTTCTACCTCAACTCCTTTATTCACATGATGTAGACTTGCACCTTTGGAGGATTGTGTAGAAGACTTAAAGACATCAGTATGTGGCCACAGCTTTCCTGAGATGTTTCTTCCTTTTCATTGGACCAGTACCTATATGACTTTAGGGATCATGGGAGATCAAATTGTACTCCATTGCATACATATATATTCATATTTATTTTGAGACTGGTTCTACTAGGCCTTGTTTGTGACTGTGACAACCTTTGGCATGTAACCGCATTTGTGTTTTCCTATTCATGGCCACATATAGTTTTTTTCTATACTTTCACATGGATCTACAGTGTAATTCTATTGGCATCCATGTATCCAAAGTCAATGTAGAATGTAATGAGAAACTAGTTCTTCTAGTTAATTCCCCATCACTCCACTTCTGGGTTGTTTATAATGTATTTCGGCCATCGCATATACTCCTTTGACCTCACATATTAGGGGGCATCTGTTATAGCAATATTTTCCTCACCCTATGCAATCTTTCACAAAAGGCCTCTTTCCATTTCCCTATGCAGACTTTTCATCCCTTTTTGCAAAATCCCAGAGCTAAAAAATACATTTTTTCCGCATGTACACACCTTGCCTACTATACAGCATGCGTATACGCAAGATGGACCACTACATCCCGTGTACATCGGGATTTGTTCCCAAAAATGAAAAATGGTGTCGGGTTTCCATGTCACGACAAAAGATCTATGATCCTTGGCCTTCCATATATAGGAAACATTTCGACTCGGCCCTTCAGTTCCATTTGAAGCATATAAATGGGCCAATTCTGAGCTATGGAAAAGAGGAGAAAGAATTCAACTTTGAGAGCAAAGTTACTTTGGAGAAATTATTTACTTCATATTGAGTCTGCATCCCTTTGTCCTTTAAGTCTGAACATAGTGTTCATCCCCCAAGCTCTTCCCTTATTGATTGAGAACTTCATTGTATCTCTTCTATGAGATTTCCTTTGGTGGAGGATTGAAGTGGTGGAGGCCCAACTGGAAGGAACTTAGTTTCTCGATTATGAACCGTGTCGACACAGAAGTCTGTAACATTTTCACTTCTGCTGATCATATATTAATAGAAATACTCTTTTCCTGTCCAATTGATATCTTGCAAATATTTGAATTATTATTCCATGGGAATATTTGTCATGTTTATTAATGGATTACACAATTGAATGTGATAACATCATTTATTATCACCATCTACTTTCTTTGCTTGGTTGTTGAGGACTAGTTGTAGGTGTATTGCTTTGGGTCAAGTGCTCAATGGTGTACTTCATCGAACTTCTGGACGAGGTAGGTCTTTTATCTTGTCTTGTTAGCATATTCGTTTATATAACATACTTGAGAATAGAGTTGATTTCTGTAGTCATTTCCTTCTGTTGTGGTTTACCCCTAGACATAGAGATATTTTCCTCGTAACAACCATATCTAAGTATTCATATTGAAACTCTTGAGTTGAGCCTCAATGAAGAACTCCCTAAACAAAATGTCAAATATGGATGCTGAAAGATTTGGAAAATCTCATTGTGAAATCATGTGATCTAGAATGCCTACGATTTGTTCATTGATGTGAACTCCAATATGATGAGAGTGAACCAAGAGAAGTGAATCAAATGTATGTCTAAAAAATCTTTGAAAATGCCTAACAGCTCAATTAAATTCCAAGCTGCACTGCAAAAGGATCTAGTTATCCTTTGCTAAGTCAAATGACCATCCAAGTAAAAACAAATTCCACACCATTTCTCTTAAAAACAACATCCCAATCATGTATCCTATGTATGATTCACTTGTAATACATTGAACCATAATTCTGCAAAAGTTTGCCATCTACAAATTGTAGTTTCCCATCTGGAAAATTTGGTTTTGTTGTCATCAAAACTTTTAGTCTAACAACCATCTTATATTCCATCATCAATTCCCCATTTTGTTAGCTGAAAGGAGATACTACAAATGGTTTCTCAAACCATATTCACTTGATTTTTGAACTCCCCCCCTTAAGGTGCAGAAGATTTTCACCGTCACCTACAAGATGCGTCTTTACCTGAGTTTGAATTCTTCAGTAAGACTGAAATAATCGTTTGGCTGTTGATGAACATTGCCAAGGATCAATCCACTCATAGTGAATCTTCAATCTTGTAGGTTTGATTCTCTTGGAACATTTTTTTGATGGATGATTCTTCTTGACACAATGTTAACAATGATGGAGATAAAAACATTGATTCTCCATGTGACCAACTCGATTTCAATGTTGGCATTTGACACTCTGATGCTCAACTTGAACAGGTGAAGTTAAAACTTCTTCAAGGAATCTGTCTCTTTGGAACTAGATTGGTCTGGAATAATATGAAGTATGAAAGGTAACTTCCTTTTCATATCCAAGCTTTGTTCTATGCTTGTTTTTGTTGATTTATTTCCAAGGTCTGATGATTGGCTTGGAAATAGAAAGTTGAACTTGGTCATGTTGTACTTGGAAAAATTCATCTTCATCTGCACTTATATCTAAAGTTGAATTGATAATTTTCTCCTTCATTTATTTTAGATCATCATATTCATCATCATCCATTTGGGGATGTTTCCCTATGGCTCCTCAAATCCCTGAAATGTTGAAGCAATGGGTACAATTTTTTTTGGGGGGGACAGGTTCCCATGAAACATAGCTTTGACTAATCCGTGATGAAAAATTTCCTAAATATACCATTCTTTAATATGAAGAAACATCACTTAAATTTCCCACAATATTTTTTTTAGAAAAACAAATAATAATCCATATTATGAATCTCATATTAAAAAATAGATAAAATAACAAAATTCATTAAAAAAAACATAAAATAAATGCTTACCTTACAACATGTCATAAATGCAATCCTTAATCAAAAGGAATAACCAACAATTTCTATGTCAAATGAAATAACTTCTTTTCAAATTCTTTTATTAACTTAAATTATATTGTTAACCAATTGAAAATAAATGCTCAATCTTACTTAAGAATGTCCAAGCTTAAGTACTAATGATTAATCTAAAAATTACTATAATAAAAAAAACAACATATTGTGAACTTAATATCATATCCAATGTTTTCTTTTTAAAGATTTCAAAACAATGTTTCTTTTCGTTGTAGTTTTATGAAAACATTATCATTAATATTTTTAAAATAATAATTAAAAGCAATTAACATGATATTTTCTTTCTAAAAATTTCAAAACAATGTTTTTTTTTTTAAGTTTTATGAAAACATTATCATTAATATTTTAAAAATAATAATTAAAAGTAATTAACATGCATTTGATTTTGAGTAGGAAAACCCCATGAGGATCTAATAAGTGAAATTTTTTATCACAAATCCCATGAGTGAAAAAAATTATCACAAATCCCATGAGGGTCTAACAAGTGAACTAAATTATAGAAAAATAAAATGCAATAAATAAATAATCATATTAAAAGTTTCCAAATCGTAAAGGAAGAAAATGGTTGTGGTGTATTAATATAAATTAATTAATGGTTATGGTGTAGGAGTGGAGTGGTGATAATCTACACTAATTAATAATTTTTATTTAAAAAAATATATAAGTTGTAAATTGTAATGGGTTGATTTTTAATTATCAAAATGAATTTTAAAGTTTGTTTTTTGGGGTTTGAAAGTGATACAATTTATTATAATTTAATTATTAATTAGTAGTTAGTATAGTTATTATTGACTATTATCCCTAATGTAGGTTTACTAATCAATGCTATTTAAAGAAAATTAGATCATTTGAAATAACCTATTAATGAGTTAGTGAATGGTTTATAAGAGGGTAGAATTTCACTCATAGGAGATACCTTCAAGTCTTAAACATGTTTCCTTAAGATAAATTTTTAACTAATCAAAAACAAATATAAATCTTATTTTACAATAAATATTAAAATTTATTTTGAAAGGTGGTGATCCTGTAACAACCCTAGTAAAATATATGTTTAGGGATTATTAAGTAAAAATTTATTAGGTAATTAATTTTTCTAAAATGTTATTAAGGGGCATTAACTATGTGGATAAGGTAATAAATGTGTAGGTAAAGAAATAAATGAGGAGAAAGGGTGGTGAAGGGGGGAGATGAGCGAAAGAGGGTTTACAGAAGAGGGGGATTATCATTCAACGGGGATTGGCTGGAGAGAGTTTGAATTGGGGAGTCGGGGGAAAGGATCAGTATAGGGGGCACCGGTTTGCTAGAGGTTTTGGGCACGGGGGCCAGGATATCCATATGGTATCCTGGAGCTAGGAAGATGTCCTAGTTGGCAGGGTGGAAACACGGTTTTGGGCAGTGTTTGACACAGTTATAGCAATGAACAACCAGATCGACGGGGAAATTAGCATCAGGGAGAGGTAATTTATTTATCTTGTTAAGTAATTCTTATGCTGTGGATAAAATTTTAATTTTTGTCAAATATCATATGCTCATATGTTGGTGATTGAATTATTTTTGTATGAGAAAGAAATATATGCTAAATCAAATTAAATTTTGTATTTTTACGGATACTACACATGGTATCAGAGCGCCTTAGTTTGAAATCTGGGCCTATGGGCCAAGTTCCCAGCTCCAACTCCAGCTCCGCCTAACCTGCAAACCAAACACATAAATTTTAACACAAATATAAATATAAATGAAATACATATTGAAAATGTAAAAACAAATATCACAATAAAAAAAAACTTTAAGGACCAAAGACAAAACTAGGCTACAGTATAGTACTAGGATCCTGCTTGTGTATTTTCTTTGATGTTGTTGGAAGTGAACTCCAATTTCCCTCAATTTTATCTCAGTGTCTCCTCAATGCTCACCTGGTTTCTTGGAGTTCACGGTAGTCCATTGGGGAATAGAAGAATTCCAAATTACACAGTTGGGTACAGTAAACAAAAATATCAGAACTGTCAGGCCAGAAAGAAGATTCTGAATTTCGCATCACCCAGGAAATATACATAATGTGCCCAAAGCTACAAAAGCAGGGGCCAATGCTAAGACTGGAGCTGAAGGGAGAGAACCGCTCCACTTTTTCTAGAAGGTTATCCTTTAAAGATAAAAACTATCCACAAAACAATTCTATTCCTTGACTGATACCAGAGTCTTCTTTAAAAACTAACCAGGGGTTGAAATTCAACCATAAAACCATTAGAGAATCAGAGTTACCATAACAGAAAGATGAATTTCCCAGAATTTCAACCAAGTCCCCTACAAGAGAGGGGGCATATTGTTCAAAATTGAATTCTAAGACCAACCGGAAGCCTTTTCAATCTACTGAAAAAGGTGAGGATGAAGACGTTTACTTACCTAAGAGTCCAACAAGAAGGAGCTCACGGAATGGGCCCTACAACCAAACCTTGGGATCATGCAAGGGCGTGTCCTGCATCAGGATCCTCTTGATAACGAAGGGGGCGGCCAAGACCAAAACCCTGCCCACAAAGACCACCCGTTTCTTTGAAATCGGCGGTGGCTGCTCGATCGGCCCACGCGAAACTTGGTTTTCGATTCCACAAATGCAGTAATGCCCTCTGCTGTTCTCGCCATCTTGTTCTGCTCCATCGACTCTACGTCCTTTAGTTTGGTGTTCCCGAGGCCAACGTGGCGGATGTGGGGCAGCGTATTGGCCCCGAAATTTCCGAAGCTCGCCTGAGATTCTCTGAATTTGATGTCGCAGAAGAAGACCTTGGTGGTCGAGGGCTAGTCGCGGTTGTTCTTTAGGAAGGTAGAGGCCACTAGTTCGAACTTGGGGTGCAACAGATCGAGGCGGAGCTCCGGCTTGTCCCGTAGCTGCACAACGTCGAAGAAAATGACGAGGGAATACGATCTGGACTTGGCCTTCATGGAAAAGTGCTCCAATGATGAGTCGTCGAGGTGGATGACTCCAGCCCTAGACCTAAATTGCATGGATTATCGGCCCAAGGAACATTCCAATTGGGAATCAAGACCAAATTCCTTGTATACAGGGTCATCATTCCAATCAAAATTCTATGTAAACTCATTCCATTCCACCCATGTATAGTTACGCAGTAGATATTTGAATTAGTTTTTCACACAGATACATGCACAATGCCCAATAGATACATACACAATCCCACTTATTACTGTAATTTGTTTCATCTTCCTCAGTATAATAGCCACACAGACATATCCAGACTTTCACTTATGTCCACACTAAAAGTAATATAGCCTACAGTTTATAGCTTTATACTTGTCATAGAGTTTTCATTCTCGTATCATTGAATGGAGAGAAAAGGGAATTTCATGATAAAACCATAAATTGGTGCTGCAGTTTTTTTTTCTCGATATCGTAAAAGCTAAAGCAGAAAGTTGTGCAACAAAGAATTTCTGTATAATCAACATGCATTTGATTTTTTCTGTATTGAAGCATTGATATTGTAAAGGAAAAAAATATATAAAGAAAAGAAAACAGCTTACAACTCAATAAACTGTAAAATCTGAAAATTTCGTTTCTTTCAAATTTCTTTCACAAAGAATAGCTGAATAATCAACATGGATTTGATTTTTTTGTATTGAAGCATTGATATTGTACAGAAAAAAAAAAAAATACCAAGAAAAAAGAATAGCCTACTACTCAATAAATTATAATATCAGAAATTGAATTTCTTTAAAATTTCAATTAAATTATAGAATCAGAAAATCAATTTCTTTTTTATATCCCATCGTCAAAATTTCGAATGTTCAAACATGTCCTGTGTGATAATCATGTACTGTAACTTTTCAAAGCATGTTTTCATGTTATCATCCCTCCCAAATATTCCTCTGCACTGATTTTTCGAGAAATATATCAATCCCAATTTGGTTGGTAGTTCTTCGCAATAGTATCTCCAAAGCAGGCCATTCCATAAACACCAATTTTGACGGTGGGAGTTTCTTTGCACCTTCATACGTCTTGGCTTTTCCGTATGATGCAAGAATATTGAATATGTGTAGTGGGTATTGCACACCATATATACCCTAAATACCCTCACTACTGGAATAAAACAACAAAATACCTCTAAATCGTTCGAAACTCTCAGCTTCAACCGAACAGGGAGACCAAAAACACCCATTTCCAGTTGATCGATAGCCACATAAACTCTATCCATCTTAACTATGCATCCAACACAGAACAAATTTGGGTGGGGAAAACAAACACTGGAAACCCAATTAGTACGAAGGAATTTCCAAACTACCCATGATGGATTGACGGTATAAAATCTCCTCAACCCGTCAGCTCCTCTATTTTCCTCTCTGATGTGGTCAGGAGCACCCAGAGTTCCATCCCCACAACCAACCCAACAGTTCCTACACACATCTGGGTCGCGTTCATGCCCAGCAGCAAAGAAGGGGCATTGCCGACTTCAACATTGACTCTTAGCACAATGACAACCTCTGAAACGGTTCTTGCAACAGCCAAGCACCTTCCATATAACACAAAGCCCAGTGCCAAATGCTAAGATGTCGAGGGAGGAGCTGGAAGCCATTACCCTAACTCCATTGCAACTACAGAGTAAGAGAGATCGGCCACATTCGCAGAGTGAAAGAATGCATATAGGATTTGGGAATGGAGAGTTAGGTGTAGGGTTTTGGAGGGATAAGATCCCTGGGGGGCACGTGCATTTCATGCGTGCCCTCACCTAGTTAATAATCTTTTTTTTATTTTTATTTTATTTTAGTTTTATTTTATTAATTTGATTATTTTATTTTGTTCTATATT
>SNQJ01S0218705.1:1605-15326 GCA_010110895.2 Picea sitchensis
AAATAAAACAACAATGTTGAATGATGAAAAATGTACATTGAAATCAATGCGTTGATTTCAATGTACAAATAATTTTTTAGATGTGTTGATTTCAATGTTCACGTCAATTTCTAATGCATTGATTTCAATGTACATGTTAATTTCTAGATGAGTTAATTTTAGTGTACATGTCAATCTCTAACGCATTGATTTCAATGTACATGTCAATTTCAATTTCAATTTCTAATGCATTGATTTCAATGCACATGTCAATTTATATTTCTATTTAGTATACATATACATAATTGTTGATATCAATGTACATGCCAATCTCTAACACAATGAATTTAGTGTACATGTCAATTTCAATTTCTATTCAAATTCAAATTTAATTTCTATTTCAATGTCAATTTCCATTTCTATTTCAATTTCTATTCAAATTCTAACACATTGATTTGTGTGTACTTTTCAATTTATAGATGGATTGATTTCAATGTACACGTCAATTTCTAATGCATTGATTTAAGTGTACATGTCAATTTCTATTTATATTCAATGCATTGATTTAAGTGTACATGTCAATTTCTATTTCTATTCAGTATACATATACATAATTGTCGATTTCAGTGTACATGTCAATTTCTTTTTCTATTCAGTATACATATACATATACATATACATATACAAAATTGTTGATTTCAGTGTACATGTCAATTTCTTTTTCTATTCAGTATACATATACATAATTTTCGATTTCAGTGTACATGTCAATTTCTTTTTCTATTAAGTATACATATACATAATTTTCGATTTCAGTGTACATGTCAATTTCTAACGCATTGATTTCAATGTACATGTCAATTTCAATTTCAATTTCGATTTCAATTTATATTTCTATTCAATGTCAATTTATATTTCTATTTCAATTTCTAACACATTGGTTTCAACACATGTCTGATGTGTTGATTTTAGTATACATGTCAATTTCTAATGCATTGATTTCAGTGTACATGTCAATTTCTAATGCATTGATTTATTTATTTTGTTTGTTAATTGGTCTGGACCTTCTTGGCATCGGGATTAACCTTTGGCTTGAGAAACCGTGACTCAAGGGCATCTAAGCCGTCAAAATCATCTAGGGATCGCACCTGGCCTGAGCCACAGCAACCCTTAGCATGGTTGGATTTTTTTTCCCCGCAGGTTTCGAACCGATGACTTTTCAACACGGAGTGGCTTAACAACACACTTTGTCACCCACTGTCCTACACATCGGGGAAAAAAATTTGAAGGACATGGGGGTGGGCTTTGATCCACTTATGTGTGCATGGGTCACGATACCATTTAATATGGTATCTCTGGGTGCAACCACATGTTCGACCACTACCTCAAGGTGTCCCCATGGCTCCAGGTAAAGCCCTCACAATAATTGAACCTTGCCCAACGATGAAAAACTCCTTGCTTTCCACCATTGGATCCAACCCCTTTGGGCCTAATGCATTGATTTTAGTGTACATGCCAATTTCAATTTCTATTCAATGTCATTTTCAATTTATATGTCTATTTCAATTTCAATTTCAAGCAAAAGGACTGTCTACAAAAGATATGGTCCCACTCTTAGTTACACTATTATTGTAACACCCTGTTTCCCCTAGTCTGTAAATATAACTATATTGGCTAGGGAACTATGACGAACTCAAAGGTGTGAATGTTTGATTTGATGAACCTTTGTATAAAAGGTCGATGAATGTAAATTGGTTCTGAATATGTGTTGCATGACTGCTGGGAAGGGGATGTGCTAAAAGAGACCAGGAATGCTAATAAAAAGGTGGTGGAAGGGGTCCGGAGTGATCGCGTTAACTTCCACCGAGTTAGTACTATGCTGGTTTTAATTGCTCAAGATCAGAACAACCCTCTGACCCGAATTGAATTACAGTCAAGCTGGTAGGTGGGAAGACCTCCTCAAGAGTTAATGAGGGGATGGGGCAGACCGCCCATCTGTAAGGCTTCCGGACCTGACCACGGATTGGGAATTCGAGCCACATGCAATCTTGTTGAGGAAGGCAAGAAAGGAAGTGTGGTGTGGGTAGAAAGGACCGACGAAGAATGCAGAGATGAGAGCGGAAAAATCTCGGGTCCAAGGAAGGATTGAGAGCAAAAAGTGAGTTGGGATCGCAGAGAAGAGAGACTGAGTTAGGAGAAGGAGAGTAACCTTCGTCCTAGTCTATTTCGGTATAGGGAGAAGGAGAGTAACCTTCATCCCTAACTTACGTTGAGCTAGAAGGAAGAGATTGAATCTCAAAGCATCGTGGCCTAAGCTCGGGGGTGGGCAGTGATAAATCCATTGGGAGTGACTGAGCCTATGGTTGGATGGAAACAAACACCCCTATTAGCACTCACATCACGCCTTGTGGTTATGATAAGTGTTTTATGCCTTGTATTTTGAATTGAATATCATGGATACATGATCATGTTTATACGCCCATAAATGGTTTATGTGTGGAATGATTGCCTGGTGTTTTAGATTGGAAGTAATGGATGCATGTGTATACTTATATGGCATAGTTGGTTTTTGTATAATATGATCAAGTCCAGAGCATGAGTCTGTTCCACTGAGAATCATCCCATCTACTTGATTTTCGTGATGTTCTAATTTAATCCCTCGAAAACACCTTCCCCAGGGAATTGTATCATATCTCAGAGTTGGAGTAAGCTCCTTGGTATGGCTACCACTACGATAAACCCACGAGTTTACCTTGCCCTGGTGTCATAGCTCCTAACTTGGTGAGTTAGGAAGGCACTTCATTCAGGTCAGTAACCTAGGGACTTTGAAACACACTCGAGCCTTTATCCAGAAATCTGACTAAGAGTAGGGATAATTTGTGCAAGAATCATCTGAAGGTTTAGGTGACTAGGTCTGGGAGCCCTGTGTAAGAAGGAGTTAGTTTTCGAAGGTTTCAGAGCCGCGGAAGCTTGAAGCTCTGAGAGGTTGAATTTCGGTTCCCAAGTTCAGAAAAGATAGCGAGTTCAAATAATGAAAGGGAATATCCTTTCGTTTGGGAGATGAACGGACGAGATCCTTTGGGAAGGATCCGAGGTCTGTCACGACCATTAGATTTGAAGAGGGAGCACAGGTGTTAACGCCTCGACTCCTTCAATATTCGCAAGTAGTGATGAAATATGGACCATAGATCCAAGGATATATCGAGACCCTCCTTGACCATCCATCGTAAAAAGACACGTGGCGAGAGATCAGGATTTCGCTGACTCGCTACTGAAATAGGTCAAAGGGTAGAGTTTTGTGAACTTGTGAAACCCGAACTCGCGATTTGATCTGAACAGTCAAATCATAGGAGAGCCATGACCATTGATCTGGGCGAGGGGATATTGGGAGTTCGGGGATCGGGCTTTCGAAAGATAGGCGTTGGGTTGTGTTCCAACTTCGCGAATCGCAAAGTCCCGACGAATTCAGAGAATAAGCCCCAAGTCGTGGCGACCGGTCGTATGGGCAGAAGATTAAGTAAGGAGCTAATGGAGATCGGGATTTCAAGAAAACATGAGTCAGGATTGACTCGCATGTAGAAGTCCCGAAGTCTCGAAATGTGAAACGCCTTTTTATAGGCGTGCGGTCACAACTTGTGGTCGCATAGGTGAAGCCCGTGCCTTGTGCATGTTCACGCTGGTGGGGTTTTAGTAGGGCCTGTGGATCAAATAAGAGGATTTCAGTGGGAAATCGAAGAGCTAATTCGACTCGTTAACGAGAAATTTTATTTAGTTCTCGCACAAAGCGTTGGGGTGTTACAAATTGGTATCAGAGCATGGTTCAGCCTGTTTGGGCTCATGGACGAGCACATTAAAAGGCAACATCTTACCTTACTCCCTTCCTAAAAAGGTTGGTTAAGACCTTATTATATGATGCAGGAGCATCGCCAACACATCAAGCGAGCCAGCGCAGAAGCAATTGGACAGCTGGACAAAGCCAACACAAATTTTGAAAACACCTTGGAAGTTGTTACGCAAACATTAATGTGAAGATTTAATGAAGCGCACTTGTATATTGTAAATGGACCTTGAGCGGATTTCTCTCATCCTTAGTAGATAGACGACATTTAAAGTAGTTAATGCAGGTAGATAGAAATTAAATTCTAGACTAGACAACTTTAGAGCACAAGAGGGAAACGGGATATAGACACCCTCATTGTGCATTGTAACATTATCAATTCAGGAAGAGCAAGAGCATGCAGAGAGCTGTGTAAGAACACCCATGTACAGACATTTTAATTAATAGAAAGAGTTGATTCAGATTCATGGTTTGTGTTGTTCTCTGTGTATTGATGTTGAATGATATGCTCATGAATGTTTGCTTCCTGTTATACATTTGCTTTATATGCTGTGTATACGATTTCATGCTTTGAGTTTGAAGTCTTAAAGGGTGAAGGAATGAGTTTCAATTGTTTCTCTATTTGAGCCAGATAATTCCTACAAGGAGTGCAGTCGAAGTGTTCGCAAGGAGTGCGTTGACAGAGGGTTCAAATAGAGATAGCTTTTGTTCTCATTCATCTAGAAGTGCAGTTGAGTACAGGAGCCATGCAAGGAGTGCGTAGGCCAAGCTAAGTCTCAGAGTCGCAAGTCTGAGAAAAGTGTGAAGTATTGAAGGACTACTGCTGCAGGCGTGTGCAAAGTCGAAGAAATTCAACACTTTGAAGTTGTTGAATGTCTGCCGTAAGGAGTGCATGAAAGGTTCTCTGAAGGATTCAGAGTTGGTGAAGCTCAGGAGGGATAGGCCCTCGTATTCGTTGAAGGACAGTGTAGAGGGGTTGTGCCTTGAAGGTGGCAAGAAGCGTTGCAAGTAGTGCACAGGAGGACAAGTCTTCGTGGAGGAGTACTTAGTTCATTTCGCAGAATTCATCGGGAAGGATAGACGGTCGGTATTCTCCGAATAGAATTCGCAACATCCCGTGGGTCGTCAGATCTCACAGAGATATAGGGAAGATACAACGACGTATTCCCGAAGGTTTAAGCTCAGGACAGACAGAGCTGTTTATCCAAGCCATCCAGGATCGTTGGATCATTCGTTGAAACTCCAAAATATTGCAACGGGAGTCGTGAAATCGCGATACGTGATATCCCGATGACTACAAGAATGGTGTGGGGCCACAGGAGTCGGTAAGTGGATAGGTGGCACATCTTATGTCGGGATTTCGTGAGTAGAAGGGATGAGAACTTGGTTTCAAGAGTCGTGAAGTGCCGAGAGCCGAAGCTCATGTGGACACGTGGCAGAGCCATAAGGTGAGACCCACGTGGTTGACAGGTGGACACACATTTCCTGGAGAAAGGAGTCAACACTCCATTGAATTCTCACATGTCGGGGATTCGCGGGATAAGAGTGTGAAGGATCGACGCTTCAACCTGCGACGTTACGAGTAGCGAAAAGCGTCAAGGGAGGAGTCAACCTGGTATTGACCTATCACGTCTCAAGAAATCGCAACAGGAGGGCACGAGAGTTCAACTCACGAACTCACAAAGGTGTGAGTTGCGAAAGGCCCTGATAATTAAGCCCTAGCCTATGGTTATATGTGGGGAGGGCGCTGAAAAGGAAAGGAGCCATAACCGTATCACCGGTTCGGGTATCACAAGATTGGGAAGGAAGAGTCGGAAGCTTCGACTCACGAACTAGCAAGATCGCTAGAATTAGTCCGATCTCCTGATTGTAAAGAGGAGATCCTGTGGAGAGGTTGCTGTGGGTATGGATTTACCGATAGGGAAATAGAAGAGCCTTAGTGCTCTTCGGGCCAGAAGAGAAGAGAAGATCCTGTGAGCGGACATGCTTGCGAGCGCGCCTGCGTCTGTTTGGTATCAGAGCACAGAAAGGTTCTTTGCTTTCTGTAGCAGAGAAGAGGAGAATTCACCATGCCGTCAAGAAGAGATAGACAGTCACCCGATCCAGAGGATAGGGAAATGCCACGACGAAGAGGCAGGCAAATGGCAGATCCAGCCATAGAGAGACATATGCGTGATCTTCGAGCTAGACTTGAAGACATGGAGACAGCGCAAAGACGCACAGCCAGTGATGGGGATCTGAGTGATTCTGAAAGCGAGATTGAGGCTGAACGAGAAGAAGAGGTTGCAGCCGAAGATGCATCAAACGAGTGTTTGATCAAAGCTATTGCCAGGATGGGTGCAAGAGCGAAGATGGACATTCCAATTTATGAGGGAAACTTGGATGCAGAGGAGCTTCTAGACTGGATTAGAGCTCTCGATACATATTTCGACTATGAAGACATCTAAGAGGACAAGAAAGTCAAGCATGCTGTCACATGCTTGAAATGACATGCAACATTGTGGTGGGATGAGCTACAAGCTGACAGACGCTGCAAGGGAAAGCAGAAGATCAAAAGCTGGGACAGGATGATTGCGAAGATGAAGGCAAAATTCATCCCCAGAGACTATCAAATTACTCTGTTCAGGAGAATGCAGAACCTGAGACAGAAACTGCTGATAGTGAAAGAATACACTGAGGAATTCTACAGACTGACCATCAGAGCAGGTCATCAGGAGAGCAATGATGAGAAAGTTGTCAGATACATGAATGGCCTGAGATATGATATCCAGGATGAGATGAGCATGGTAAACATCCGAACGGTGGAAGATGCTGATCAGATGGCTCTGAAAGCAAAAGAGAAGCTGAGAAGAAAGCAGAGTTAGAGGGGCCGAGGCAAAAGTCAGCCCAGAGGCAAATTAGTTGCCCAGGATAGAACTCAGAAGCCCAAGGAGGAATGGAATAAACCTCAGAATTGTATTGAGAGAGGTGGAACCTCACAAAGAGGGCCATATGTTGAGCAGAGAGGAGATTATGCTGACAATAACATTTTTCCTCGTACTAGAGGCAGAGGAAGAGGAAGAGGTGGAGTCATCACATGCTTCACATGCGGGAAAAATGGACACAAGTCTTATGAGTGTCCAGAGAAAAAGAAGGACATTGGAGAAGCTCACATCACCGAAGCACAGAGGTGGGATGTTGAGGCAGAAGACGTTGAAGGCGAAAAATTGCTCATGATGTGAAAAGTCCTTTTGACACCCGAGAAGGGGGTGGAAAGTTCAGTCCAAAGGACCAGAATTTTCAGGACTGCTTGCAAGACCAAGGACAGGGTATGCAAGGTCATCGTAGACAGTGGTAGCATGGATAATCTCATTTCTACAGAGATGGTAGAAAAGCTGGAGCTGGAGACGACTGATCATCCAAGCTCGTATAAAGTTTTGTGGCTACAAAAGGGACACCAGGTAACTGTCACAAAACAATGCTTGGTTGAATTTAAGATAGGGGGATGTAATGATAAGATATTATGTGATGTCATTCCTATGGATGTTTGTCATCTATTGCTGGGTAGACCATGGCAATATGACATAAATGTGATTCATGATGGGAGAATGAACACATACACCCTGGAGAAGAATGGGAGGACACACATGTTGCTTCCAATTAAGGATAAGGAGGTGAAGCCGTAAGTAAGCAATGCAGTACTTCTCATGAGTGGGAAGGAAATTCTTAATGAAGTTAAGAAGAAGGAGGATCCACAATTCATTTTGGTCAGGAAACCGAGGATTGTTCTGACTAGCACAAGAGTGGATGATTTGCCAGAGGAAATTCAGGAATTGCTGGAAGAGTTCGCTGACATCATAGTGGACGAATTACCTCGTTCGTTACCACTGATGAGGAGTGTGAGTCATCATATTGATCTCATACCAGGAGCCAGTTTTCCAAATAAATCCGCGTACAGGTTGACGCCGCAGGAGAATGAAGAAGTTAAAAGGCAAGTCCAGGAGTTATTGGACAAAGGATTAGTGAGGGAAAGCTTGAGTCCATGTGTTGTTCCAACAATACTCAGTCCGAAGAAAGACGGAGGCTGGAGGATGTGTACTGACTCAAGGGCAATCAATAAGATAACCATCAGGTACAAATTTCCATTGCCGAGGATGGATGATCTGATGGATTGCTTAAGTGGAGCAAAATACTTTTCAAAGATTGATTTGAAAAGCGGATATCATCAGATTCGCATGAGAGAAGGTGATGAGTGGAAGACAACATTTAAAACAAACGAGGGGTTGTATGAATGGCTTGTTATGCCGTTTGGCTTAACAAATGCGCCAAGTACCTTCACGAGGTTGATGAATGACGTCCTGAGGGAGTTCATCTGAAAATTTTTCATTGTATATTTAGATGACATACTGGTTTACAGTAAGACAACAAAAGAGCATCTGAAGCATTTGGCTACAATGATGCAGAGGTTACAGCAGGAGAAGTTGTTGATAAACATGAAGAAATATTCATTTATGAAGACAGAGCTCATTTATTTGGGATTTGTTATTTTTGAAAATGAGTTGAGGATGGATCCAGATAAGGTGGAAGTAATCAAGAAATGGCCATCACCGAGAAATATATTTGAGGTGAGAAGTTTTCATGGATTGGCTTGTTTCTACTGAAAGTTCATTAGGAATTTTAGTGGAATCAGCGCAGCGATGATGGATACAGTGAAGAAGCGGCATAATTCTTTTCACTGGACATAAGAGGCTGAGAAGAGCTTCAGATTGTTGAAGAGGAAGATTACAGAATAACCAGTTTTGGTGTTGCCGGATTTCCTGAAGACATTTCAGGTGAAATGTGATGCAAGCGGATTTGCAATTGGGGCGGTCTTGAGTCAAGAAGACAGGCCGGTAGCATATTTCAGCGAGAAGCTGAATGAGGTGAAATTGAAATACTCCACATATGACAAGGAGTTCTATGCTGTTATACAGGCACTGAAGAAATGGAGGCATTACTTGATCCCGAAAGAGTTTGTATTGTACAGCGACAATCATGCACTGTAGTTTGTGACTCAACAGGAGAAGTTGAATCAGAAGCATGTCAAATGGGTTGAATATATGTAGAATTTCACATTTGTAATTAAGCATATTTTTGGTAATGCTAACAAAGTTTCTGATGCTTTGAGCAGGAAGTGTTTGTTGTTGCAGGAGTTCCGAATCAAAACATTGGGTTTTGAGGATCTCAGGAACATGTACGCAGATGATCAAGATTTTAAGGAGGCGTATGAAGCAGCTGAGAATCCAGTTCTCAGAGATAAGAGTCCTTGGACAGACTATATGATCCGGGAAGGGTTGTTGTTCAGAGGCAATCAACTGTGTATTCCGAAATGCTCCATGAGGGAGAATCTGCTGAAGGAGAAACACAGTGAAGGATTGGCAGGACATTTCGGTCATGAAAAAACATTCACGAAGCTGAATGAGTCATACTTTTGTCCAGGGATGCGATCAGAGGTCAAGATATTTGTGGACAGATGCAGAATTTTCCAGCATTCGAAGGGAAGGAAGCATAATGCGAGATTCTATCAACCATTGCTCATACCAGAGAGTCCATGGGATGCGATACGCATGGATTTTGTATTGGGGTTGCCAAGAACACAAAGAGGTGTTGATTCCATCTTTGTGGTAGTGGATAGATTTTCCAAAATGGCACACTTCATTCCATGCCAGAAGACCAATGATGCGACTCACATCGCAAATCTGTTTTTCAAGGAGGTCATTCGACTTCATGGGTTGCCGAAAAGCATAGTTTCGGATCGAGATACCAAATTCATAGGGAATTTTTGGAGGACCTTATGGAAGACACTAGGAACTAATTTGATGTTTAGTTCATCTTATCATCCCCAGACAAATGGACAGATGGAAGTAGTGAAAAAAAGTCTGGGAGACTTGCTGAGAAGCTTGGTGACAGAGCACCATAGCCAGTGGGACCACATATTGCCACATGCAGAGTTTGCGTACAATGACTCAATCAACCGGAGCACAGGACAGAGTCCATTTCAAGTTGTTTATGGCATGCAGCCAAGAGGAATTTCTGAACTGAGGTGTTCAGAACAGACTGCGACGAGGAGCACTAGTGTAGAAGAATTCGCAGAGGCGATGAAAGAACTTCACATCCAGGTAAAGCAGCGACTGCTGGAATCAAGCCAGGAGTATAAACGTAGAGAAGATCAGCATAGAAGACAACTTTAGTTCGAGGTTGGTGATCTGGTTTTGGAACATTTGAGAAAGGAAAGGTTCCTGAGGGGAACATACAATAAGCTGAAGATGAAGAAAATCAGGCCATGTAAGGTCTTGAAGAAAATTGGGACAAATGCTTATGAGATTGAATTACTCGATGGGATCAAAATTTCTCCGATATCCAATGTCTCAGATTTATACCCATACAGAGCTGAGGAAACAGGGACTGGAACTGAGCAGCCAATGATCCATTGGATGAAACAGATGCTAGTTGCAGATAAGCCGCAGATGGAGTGCATACTGGACAAGAGAGTGAGCAAGAGAACCAGAAGGAAAGAATATTTTGAATATTTGGTCAAGTGGAAGGGCCATCCAGTTGAAGATTCCAGCTGGGAGACTGAAGCAGGGATTTTGAAGCATGGACAGACCGTGCAGGAGCTCATGGACAGGAGCCCATGAAAGTTTTCAAGCGAGGGAGTATGATGCAGGAGCATCGCCAACACATCAAGCGAGCCAGCGCAGAAGCAATTGGACAGCTGGACAAAGCCAACACAAATTTTGAAAACACCTTGGAAGTTGTTACGCGAACATTAATGTGAAGATTTAATGAAGCACACTTGTATATTGTAAATGGACCTTGAGCGGATTTCTCTCGTCCTTAGTAGATAGACGACATTTAAAGTAGTTAATGCAGGTAGGTATAAATTAAATTCTAGACTAGACAGCTTTAGAGCACAAGAGGGAAACGGGATATAAACACCCTCATTGTGCATTGTAACATTATCAATTCAGGAAGAGCAAGAGCATGCAGAGAGCTGTGTAAGAACACCCATGTACAGGCATTTGAATTAATAGAAAGAGTTGATTTAGATTCATGGTTTGTGTTGTTCTCTGTGTATTGATGTTGAATGATATGCTCATGAATGTTTGCTTCCTGTTATACATTTTCTTTATACGCTGTGTATACGATTTCATGCTTTGAGTTTGAAGTCTGAAAGGGTGAAGGAATGATTTTCAATTGTTTCTCTATTTGAGCCAGAGAATTCCTACAAGGAGTGCAGTCGAAGTGTCCGCAAGGAGTGCATTGACAGAGGGTTCAGATAGAGATAGATTTTGTTCTCATTCATCTAGAAGTGCAGTTGAGTATAGGAGTCGTGCAAGGAGTGTGCAGGCCAAGCTAAGTCTCAGAGTCGCAAGTCCTAGCAAAGTGTGAAGTATTGAAGGACTACTGCTGCAGGCGTGCGCAGAGTCAAAGAAATTCAACACTTTGAAGTTGTTGAATGTCTGCCGCAAGGAGTGCGTGCAAGGTTCTCTGAAGGATTCAGAGTTGGTGAAGCTCAGGAGGGATAGGCCCTCGTATTCGTTGAAGGACAGTGTAGAGGGGTTGTGCCTTGAAGGTGGTAAGAAGCATCGCAAGTAGTGCGCAAGCGGACAAGTCTTCGTGGAGGAGTACTTAGTTCATTTCGCAGAATTCATCGAGAAGGATAGACGATCGGTATTCTTCGAACAGAATTCGCGACATCCCGTGGGTCTTCAGATCTCACAGAGATGCAGGGAAGATACAACGATGTATTCCCAAAGGTTTAAGCTCAGGATAGACAGAGTTGTTTATCCAAGCCAGCCAGGATCATTGGATCATTCGTGGGATCGACAGATCGGGGTTTCGTGGGTTGAAACTCCAAAATATTGCAACGGGAGTCGCGAAATTGCGATACGCGATATCCCGATGACTACGAGAATGGTGTGGGGCCACAAGAGTCGGAAAATGGACAGGTGGCACATCGTATGTTGGGATTTCGTGAGTAGAAGGGCTGAGAACTTGGTTTCAAGAGTCGCGAAGTGCCGAGAGTCGAAGCTCGTGTGGACACGTGGCAGAGCCATAAGGTGAGACCCGCGTGGTTGACGGGTGAACACGCGTTGCCTGGAGAAAGGAGTCAACACTCCGTTGAATTCTCGCATCTCGGGGATTTGCGGGATAAGAGTGTGAAGGATCGATGCTTCAACTTGCGAGGTTGCGAGTAGCGAAAAGCGTCAAGGGAGGAGTCAACCCGACGTTGACCTATCGCGTCTCAGGAAATCGCAACAGGAGGGCACGAGAGTTCAACTCACAAACTCACGAATGTGCGAGTTGCGAAAGGCGTTGATACTTAAGCCCTAGCCTATGGTTATATGTGGTGAGGGCACTGAAAAGGAAAGGATCCATAACTGTATCGCCGGTTCGGGTATCACAAGATTGGGAAGGAAGAGTCAGAAGCTTTGACTCACGAACTAGCGAGATTGCTAGAATTAGTCCGATCTCCTGATTGTAAAGAGGAGATCCCGTGGAGAGGTTGCTGTGGGTACGGATTTCCCGATAGGGAAATAGAAGAGCCTTAGTGCTCTTCGGGCCAGAAGAGAAGAGAAGATCCTGTGAGAAGACGTGCTTGTGAGAACGCCTGCATCATTATAGAAAGAATGACAACTTACTACTGTGTGTGTTGAGCTAATTATATCTCTATAATAGCTTACATAAATTGTCAACCCAGGGAGGTAAACTTAGAGGCATAAACACCGTATGTGCTGGACTGGAACCTAATTGTCTACTCTGCTCTAAGCCTAAATTATCTCTAATCTATTTCTAATTTAAACAAAAGCATTCTAACTAAAGTATTCCCATTTAAATTCTACAACATTCAATTCTAGACAGAAATGAAATATCTTTAACAACTAACTTTGAACTAATCTAGAAGTAAGATGTCTATTTCAAAATGAAACTACTTCGGCAATCAAACTAAGTAACAACAAATTATACCAGAAGCAGAGTATGTCACAGAAAGTAAACTAATGACAAAGAAAACTATACTAATTTCAAAACTAAAACTTAACAGCAAATAAAAACCCTAAAATCTTATAGCTAAAGGTATTTTACTCTATTATGAATCTAAGAAACTAAATCTTAGAATCAAAACTATGATATCAAGAGATACAGTCCATGAGGCTTTAGATTTCACAAAAACGAGTTATACCATAGATGCAATGAGTCGATCTTGCTTCTAAACTAATAGTTACTCTATTCATCAATCCAACAATAAACAAATGCTAACAATAACTTCAAGCAATGTAAATCTACTGTTTACTCTGTTCTGAATATAACTCTGGCGACTGCAAATGTAATCTATCTAAGAACTAAATCCATGAAAGAGAGGCTCGTGGTATTCTTGGTGGATCCTTGCCAAGAAAACCACAAGTCCCTTAAGAACTTATAGATTAAATTCTAAACTGAAATCATCAATCTAAAATAAAGAGAATAAACATTAACTTTCAGAAAGTGCATTATGGATATATGATTAATTCAAAGCAATGGTACAACATCAAGAACGATCTTTAGAATTTCACAATACCATCTATTCATCCATTGTCTTTTAGACTTTCTAGACCGCCAGAGCCATCAGAGGCGTCCCTATTACATTTTCGATCCCTGTTTTTATAGCTTCCCAATGAAAATAACTATGCCCAGCCCCTTCGTTTCAAACCCTAACATTCTAGTAACTGTTCATAACCGTTTTCTGTTTGGAAGAAAAGTGGCCTTTCGTGATGATCAAGTGGCTTAGAATCTCCAAGTGCGCCCTGTAATCTCATGATTTGAATAACTAATCTTCATCTCTAGGGCACATGATGCCTAGAGATGAAGATTGTATGAGTCATCATATGGTTCGAGTGAGATGAGA
>SNQJ01S0218707.1:0-15277 GCA_010110895.2 Picea sitchensis
GCTTATCAGTCCTCAGGATCATAGCAATGTCAATCATGTTTCATCATTAAATTTATCAAATACATGCATGAAATCCCTAGCATATCATCTAAGAGCTCAAAGACATTACACATATCTACTATACAAAGTTGAAGAAGCCAACGGAATAACCTATTGGGCTAATACCCACAAGAAAAGGAAAGTTTCCTCAGAGGATCATTCAAGCCATGTTTATGAAGTGATATGGTCTCGGGATGTCCAGTTATAGTAAGACCAGGGTTAGGTGTTGTCCGTGGGTGCCTCTGTAGGAGGTGAGCTGTACCCGTCATGGATGCACTTTTTCCAAGCCCTTTTATTGCCTTTATCTTTTATTTATTGCTTTTCTTTCTTTTTATTTCAAGGTCTGACCAGAGGACATTGCCTTGGCGTGGCGACCAGAGCTGACAGTGTTACCCACTGGTATCTTCGCAGAAATGATAAGGCTGGCTCGTGATGAGACCCCCTTTCCCTTGGTCATGCAACCAAAGGTCACTGCCTTGGCTTGGTGACCAGATAATGGCAATGTCATACTGCTGGATACCTATGAACATAATGGGCCGGCTCGTGATGAGACCTCCCATCCTCTTGGTTAGGTCTTGTTTTATTATTTTTCTTAGGGTCCCTTTAGTTTCTAATCGAGAGGCCTTTTATTGCCTTCTCGGGGATCCCTGGGCGAAGCATCTCTAGGTTTTATTTCATATGGATTTTATCTTTTACCAACTACTTTTAACCCCTGGGCCTTTAGCCCCTTCTTCCCACAGGACAAAGTGTAACCCTCAAAGGTCATCCTAATGGCCGGACTAGGGGAATGGGATGGATGGATGGGAGATAAGATGTAAAATGATAGAATGGTGGGAGCGGATGATGGCTCTGCAAAATCCCCCCTGGTGGCTAACCAAAACCCATGAATACAAGCTTGCTAGGTCACCCCGTAAATCCCCCCAACAATGGTCAAGTGGATTAGTGTAAGGTCCCCTGCTAATCCCCCAATCAATGGTCATGGATTAGTGTAAGATCCAAGTAGCTATCAGAAATGTAAGGAACTGGATGCATATATAAGAAGGTTATAACGACAAACATGACACATACCATGATACCTTGACCACTTACCTCCTATGGAGCAAGAGTTTCCTCCTCATGCAAGTCCAAGCCGATGGTGATGGAAGTCACACAGCCGACAGGACAAGTCTGTGAAGAAGTAGAAGGATGGGCCCTCCAGGCCATGCTCAGGTCAATCCCGCCTTGCATCTACATGTCTAGGGACCTGTGGGCCTCGAGACATGATCTCCTAGTTATCCCTTTCTAGATATCTGTGGGATAGTCAGCGATATTCTTGTGATCTTGGCTTAATCAGAGCTATTATTATGTTGATGCAAAGGTTGCACAGAGCTTATGTTAAACATAAATAAAATAAAAATGCATCATCTTAAGCATCAAAACTTAACATGACCATCCAAGGCCCCTGGAAACACCTTTCCTCCATTCTTAATAAATTTTTGAAACTTGTAAGCTAGTTGATCCTCCTATAAAGACTAAAGATCAAAAGAGACTAAATCATTAATAAAACTGCCACCCAAAGGCTCACTTTTAATCACCCCATGGGGATCTGGTCTTGGTGTGATTGTTTCTAAGTAGCTATTTTTGCTTTGTTTTACTAACATAAGGATAAAATAAATCCACAACACCGCAAAAAATTAGTTAGATTTCATTTAGATTAGCTTAGTTTTGATTTTCCTTTTGCAACTCAATTTGGCAAATAAAACCATCCCCTCAGCCTGGATCTATAAACTGTAGTGGATATTCCACTTGAACAATTATCAAAATGCATCTAATAAAATATCAAATTCACCAAGTAAGGTTAATTTCCATTAGATCTCCGTATTATTGCAGTTACCGACAAAATAGATAAAATGCAGAAAATTGAGAACAATAAAATATATCTGAAGCACCATCCATCAAATAAAGCACGATATGATATGAGAAATACAACACGTGAGAAACTAAAGAAATAAGGTTGTTCATTTCTTTCTTGGTAAAGAAATGAATGCTATGTTAAATGAGGCACTCTATGTGGATGCCTCTGGACCTGACTGCGGCCTGCCAAACCTTCCTCCTCTCAAGTGCTCTGCTGCATTAACCCACTTCCTGATGCTCTGTCTAACCATGGAGCAAGAGGTAAAATGCATGAAACAAACCCCTCTCCTCCCAGTGGCCCTGCCAACATAGCCTCGACAGCCCAGGACAGGTTTTGACCTCCCCTGCTTTCCAGTCTCCTGTATGCTGCTCTTGGACCTTCTAGAATGCTCTAGAAAATTCACTACATGGCTAGCCCCGCATGTCTAAGTAATGGAGGCTAACGTGACATCCACTCACACCATGGTGACCAATATGGTAGGACAACTTGTGGGAGTCATAACTTTCTCACATGAATAACCTAATTGACTAAACCACCAGACCAAGCAAAGGTGTATCGACGTGGTAGAATTTAGAATCTCCTTCCAGTAAGGCTCACCCAAAAAAGGCTTGATGTGCCCCAAAACGGTCTCCAAAAATATTTCTCTGACTGCTTTTTGACCTGTGATTTCCAAATTTGGACTAATTTGGTCAAATGGCTCTGCAAGATGATTCTTATAACCATTTACACCCAAAAAGTATCAGGATATATTTACCCGTGACTATACCTCCCCATTTAGTACCTATCCTAAATGTTTTATCAAGCTGAGGTGAGGAAATTTTTTCTCACCTTTCTCCCTCGAGTACCACTTTGCTTTTCCTTGAAGTTGTCCTTTCAACTCAACCCGTCAAAGGTCATGTTGCCCCTATATTTTAGTTCTAGACTGCTTCTGCAAAATTGTGTCTTTTGCCAAATCCTCCTACCTAAGCATCTACAAACTCTATGAAGCTAGGACCCTCCTCCTCCTCCCTCCCTGGATCCAACATGGAGAGCTCATAGAGTTGGCGATTCTTCATTCACTACTAATTAAATGAACATGTATGGGGGTAGAATGAGTTTTTTAGGTGTTATCTTCCACCTTTTCTAATACCTCAAAATTACCATACCGCAGAGCCTTGATCTTCTTGTACTGTGACCCTATAGTCTTTCCTGAATATAAGACCCATTTTGTCTCCCACTTCAATTTTTTCTCTGCTTTTTTATCGGTCATGTCTAGCCTTGTAATTTTCCTGACTTCTTCTGTCTGTAGTTGCAAAATGGATCCTACTGATTCTCTCAACAATTTTTTCTCGCTTAATGCATCAGTCCATGAGGTCCTCCTCACTTTGTTTTCCATATACAACATCTAACGAAGAAGGTGGAAAATACCCAAAGTAAATTTCAAAAGAGGACTTACTAGTATAAGTATGGAATGATCTATTATAAGAGTGTTGTATATAGATCAAATTTTCATCCTAAAGTCTTGGATGCTTCAACAAACCCCCTCAAAACCCCGCACTAAACTCTGTTGATCTATTTCTCATGGTCTGTCTGTGGGATGGAAAAAGTTTCCAGACCCTTCAACTTAGGTGTTCATCTTCCCACAAATGTAGTCCCAAAGTTACTGAGAAATATGGTATCCTATTCAGAGGATGCCCTTGGTATCCCAGCACACTGCCTCACAAAGGACCTGGCTTGTCGCTTCTTGTCTAGTGGGATGGTCATTTTACAAGGCATGATAATTCACATTTTAATAACCTGGCCAACTACAAATAGATAGTCATGTCCCTTCCCGGTTGTTGGTAACTCCCACAAATCCATGGAAATGTTTTTCCAAGGTCGAGGTATAGGTAAGGGATGGTATAGACCCTATTTCCTATTGCCTGGGCTTTGTGGTAAAACAAAGCATACATCCTCTAATATATTGTGCTGCATCTTCTTACATTCTAGGCCACTAACAGAATTCTAATTTGGTAACTGCCTTCCCAACACCAAAATGTCTGCAACCTTGGATAAAGGAACCTATCCTGATAAGTCAGAATTGTTCACCTTAGGGAGCTAGAGTCACGAGCTTGTAGAGCAAAACCATTCTAAATGATAGTCATCCCACATCACCTTAGAGTTCTGATATGGACTACTTCTCACACAAATACCTCCTCGAAGTCCTCGTCTTTGTGTATGCCTCTTTGTATGCATCATGGGTAAAAGGTTCCATGTATTAGAGTTCCCAAAGTTGTCTTCTTAGATGTGGGTGGCGGTGAAAGCATGTCTACCAACTTATTTGAAGTACCTTTATTATACCTCTTTTATGACCAAATGAAAATTACTAAAAACCTAATCCACTTGTAATGTTTGGTTTGTTGTAGCTAATTTGTGGGCTCTACAAATAATGGAGTGGCTAGTGATCCGCGGTGGATGATGGTGTCCTTTGCCCATCGATAGTGCCTCATCTTTTGACAACGTGGTACCAAGGCATAAAGCCCCTTGCCCCATGAAATAATTTCATAACATAGCAGATGGGCCTCCTCCTCACATCAAAGAACAAGGGAAATTCCTAATTTGCATTTGTCTCCCACCTCTGTGTGCCAGTTTTGCAATGAAGGAAAATGGGCTTTGAATTCACCTCTTTAAGCTCCATCAAAGGCCTTATGTTGATTCTTTCCCACTCGAAACTCACGCCCTACCAAGAGGATGTGGAGGATGCAACCACTACTGAAATGAAGTTAGATTTTCTCAATACGTGCTGTCTAATGAAACCTATGTTTAGTGACATTTGTAGGAATTGGCGATTTCATGATGGATTCCATCTTTGAGGGATCTATCTTGAGCTCCTCTCCACCAATAACATACCCCAAATAAACCAAACACTGCTAAGAAAAATCAGATTTTGAGATTTTCCCAACAATGGATGCTTTTTCAGAGTCTCTAACACTTGCATAAGATGCGACATATGCTCCTCCTAGGTAGCACTACAAACCAAAGATACCAACCAAATAGATAAAAAATGAATCTATAAAATGGTATAAAACATCATTCATTAGTCCTTAGCGTCTGGGAAGCAAAATGAGTAAACCCATAACATAACCAACCGCCATAATAAACCTCAGCTTCTCTTGTCTTGAAGGGGGCGCCTTCCGTGTATCTTCTTGACTTCCACTGAGACTACTTCAAATCCAACTGAAGGAAGTACTGGCATGTCATGGATCGTCCAATAGACTGATCCTAGTAGGTATCGATTCTTCAAGGTAATCTGTTCTAATGCCCCGAATCATACACACTTTCCAGGAGCCAAGTCCCATCCTTCTTGGGCATAATTATGAAGGCAAGTAATCTACAAGGTGAGGTACTTGGTCAAATTCCTCCCTTCTAATAACTGCTGTAATTGCTTCTTCATCACTCGCTCTAGAATGCAATCTGCCTATACAACCCAATATTCAACAATGGGAGTCCGAAACAATCAGATTGCAGGCTCCGTGTCTCCCTCTGCGGTAGCCCTCAGGGCCCCAAACACTCTCTCAGATTGTGAGAAACTCCTCCTGCCTAAAACTCTGGATGCCTTTCACTTTTCATTGATTCATCATTAGACCGATTCTCTCTTTATGAAAGTAAAACATATTTCTCTCTAGAACTAATGAATTTCTTAGCTTGATTTAAATTTTACAAGTGAGATCTTTGACTTTCTTTTATGCGCATTGATGATGTAGGATTCCCATCCTTGATCATTCAATAATGTTTGGCCCTCTGCATGAAGATTGCATCCTTTATACATGTAGTTGATTCCAAACACTACTCCCCATACATCAAAGGGTATTACATCCAATTCCACTTCATCAATAAATTCAACACTTATAGTAAATTTAATTTTACATTGTTTTGTTACCTTTATCTCTTCATCCTTGTTAACCCAACCCAATGGATAGGCTAGGGATGATTGTGAACCTCCAATCCAAGCTTGTTGACTAGATCCATAATCAAGCAGGAGATTAGCCTGTGAACCAGAGTCGGACAAAGCATTTATCTTGGTCTTCTTTACATGTATCTTGATGTGTAAGAGTTTGGTCATCTCCTTTCTCTTCCTAATGAAGGCTACTCAGATTCAATTCTTCTCTGCACAGATGTGCATACAATCTTGTCATCCATCCGAGCTACCTTCAACTTGATTTCTTGAATCTTTTTCTATAAGGTTCTTTTTCTTCCCTTCTTGCGCTTTGGGTTTAGCTTTCGATGTAGTTTCCAACATTTTTCCCTTGATAGCCATCAATGCTGTAATGGTTTCTAGGATCTTTACTCTGTTGTGCAGTGGCTATTGTCTTCTTATCTTTTCCCCTTTCCACTTCTTCCCCTCATTGAATGTTCCTGGTGCTATTTTTGCTTTGAACCACTTGGTTGCCCCTTCTCTTGGCCTATGTTTTCTAGGTATTGTGCTCCGTATTACATGCCTCATCCACAGTCCTTGGCTTGAAGAGCATCACCTACTTCTCTCTCATAGATGACTGCAGCAAACTCCCTATATACTTGAGGAGTACATCCGGGTTCTTGGGAGAGATACCCAACATCATGGCCATATTTCTGAACTCAGTTGTGTACTCATGTACACTTTGTCCTTGATTATTATTGAAGTAGTGTCACTCGATCCATTGGTCCTCTATATACTTGATAGGGTAAAATTGGGACTTAATGAGGGCTTTGAAGTCCTCCCACCTAGTTACTGGGATCACCTCCAACCCAAGTGTTTCCATATGGTTTTCCCACCAAGTTAAAGCATGGCCCCCTAACTTCAATCTACCAGCAAATGAAATCTTTCTTCATCCATATGGTGAATGCTAAATAAACTTCTAGTTGTTGCAAACCAATGATTCAGCTTTTAATGCATCGATCCAATTCCTTGATATAGCTTTATTTCCACTTTCGCTTCATCTTGAATAGGGATTGTGAAGGGTAAATGGCACGCAAAATTGACTGCTCTTTCTCAGATTATTTCCACAACTCCTTTCCCAAGCCTTCAAGATCTCCCTATTTTCCCTCTAATACAATATATAAGTTAGAGCCTCCAACCTCCACGTACATTCCAAGACTTCTTTCTAGAGCCACCATGAGTAGGTTCATATTGCGACTAATGTTGGCAACTTGTGCTTCCAAACCGCCAAATCTCTTTGCTAGATCTCGAAAGGTTATGAATAAATTTGTCCTAAGGCTAGGGTTTCTATGACTTCAACTTAAGCCAATTCTGATCCTGCAACTTCCACAAATACCCAAAAGAAAACTAATCTGATACCAATATGATCTATAAAAAAGGGAATTATAGCCCACTCACATCACCAACACAAATCCTCTACAAAAATTTGAATTCAAATTCTATGAATCATTTTAAAAAACGTACATTACTAAATTAATTTATATTAAAATAAAAAAAAAAAAAAAAAAAAATAGAGAACAATAAAAAAATTGCCACCATCCACAAATAAACACAAGATATCACCTAGAAACCCATAATGAGAAAAACCTAGCTAGAAGGTGAGGTCGCCCGCCCCTCTTTTCTCTCGTAAAGAAATGATGCAAGTACAAAGAAAGAGGTAATCTCTATGGAGTCGCCTTTGACATGTGATCCGTATGTATCGCACAAAATCTCTTTCCCCGAGGACGACATTTTTGACGCATATTGACGACGATGATGTTTATTTTATTATATAATGATCCCATGCAGAGTGCAATAACTTTCAATGGCCCGATTACGAATCTGGCCCTGCGCCGCTGGAAAGGTATTAACGTAGAATTTTAAAATCTTCCTCCCCTAGTAAGGTTTGGACAAAAGTTGTTTGATGCCTCAAATGGCTCTAAAAGGTTTCCTCGAATGCTTTTGGACTCAAATTTCCAAATTTGGACAAACCGCTAAATGGCCCTGCAATTTGATTCCTCTAATTTTTCCACCCAAAAGTAGTGAGATAGATGACAAATAATATAATGGCAATCCGAATCAACAACCCTAGTATGTTCTTGACCCACGCGAGCTTTCTCAATCTTAGGTTAGATACAGAACGAGAACTGGTCAGTTTAGATTTAGTAGTGGGGAAACTGGCGTTGCTATTGTTCATTTGGGATCCACTGAATTTGTGTGCAGCATGGATTCTAACAGATTGTCTCTTTCCTTGGAACTCGACATTGTTCTTGACCCAATTGGAGGATAATCAAGGGCCAAACATTTAGTTAGATTTCTGCAACCACGCACAGTAAGCAAAATTAATAAAGTTCACTGAATTAAGCAACTCATTTTAATAATAAAACCGTCAAGAGAATTCCAACATACCTTTCATTTCAACAACATCTATCTTACTATTGGCACTGATCCGAAAGCGGATTCGCCAGGCCGCTGTAGCAGCGAAAATGGCCAAAATGAAAAGTGCCTGCATCCCACGGAAACCAAACAATTACTGGCACCGCTCTCCGATTCCTGTAGGTGGTATAATTTTTTATCGCAAACGGAGTCCGTATGAAGAAGATATCGTGATTCGCCCATTGTTCAAACAGCAAAATTTTGGGATGCCCGACCGCACTGTCCGCATTTATCCGCATTGTGACACGCGGCAACGCTCGGCATGTGCGACAATGCGGGTAGTCTCGTGGAGATGACACGGGCGGCAAACCGCACAGACACACGTGTATGTGACTCCAGCAATGACACGCGGTCGCAGCTGGCTTTTTCAAAGATACCGGCTGGACTAATCCCGAGACATGTGTCACCACCGAAGGGTATACGGTACGATGACCCCAAAGATCAATACCCGGATGACGGAAGGTCACCCGCAGTGGTGACGCATGTGACGGCATGACGCGCGGGCGATGACTACGCATCTGCAGCTCTAATGGGCGTATGGACGGACCAACCGGTAAGCCCACGCGTCATGGTTTGATGATACTGGGTACGTCACAAGTAAGTAACCGGTTGTGCCGACACCAGCTATGTTAAAATTTGTTGTGGGTCTGGGGATTCAACCCCCACTTCCACCTCCGGCTCAATGCATGAATCCAAATATCCGCTGTCAGTTATACCACCGCTTCTGGACTTGGCGTGGGAGCCGCAAAATTGTATTTAACGCTTGTTTTGTGTTGTTATAAGCCGCTATTTTACGGGCTTACTCCCACCCCGCTTTATTACCGTGACATGCCTTCCACATGTATTTGAGGTATGGAAAGGAGCTACGAGGTTTTGAATGCGCTGGAAGCCACCACCAGGGCCCCATGGATGTTTCCATGTGACCAGTGCATATTAAGAGGAGGCCAACAAGTAGCCTGAAGGGCTAGCCATATGAAAGCTCTTGCTTGACCAAAGACAGTGGCATACCACGGGTTAGGCTGCTGTCTGCCATCCATCTTTATAGTAGCGGGGTTATTTTAACCACTTTTTGATAATTTAAATGTAATTAATCCTTTTTTGTTATTGGCTTAGAGTCGAATTTTGGAGGAAGTTGGAGATGGATAATCAATTTCCCAACCATTTAACCAAGGCCATGTTGAGGCCATTTGTCGATTTAGAAGTTTGAGAGCATTCGTGAGCGTCAGATGTAAGGCCAAGATAAAGCCAGCTTGAGGCAGAGGAGCTGTTGAGATAGAGATGCTGTCGGACGATTTATGAGATATCAGGACATCCGTTTCAGGTGCCATAAGTTTTGCAAGATTCTAGAGATCATGGCTAATAGACTGACGCCTAGAAGCCAACAAGTAATGTAAAGATGTACCAATGCTTTTGAAAAGAAACAAGCCTCCTTCTATAGAAAGGTCTTTGACAGAGGCAAAGCTGCCTAACTCCGCATCAAACTTGCATTAGGTTTGTCGTTTTATTATGTTTTCAGATCCTAAAATATGTTAATGGTCGTGACAATTCATCTTTTCCAGCTTCTTTCTCGCTAGTTTCCCAATGGTTAATAAATGCATGCAAATAAACCAACCATAGTCATTTCAAAAATCCCGACCTGGACGTAATCGGGTCTATAATACTTTCAATCTTTACTTTTCAATATTTACTTCAAGTACTTGCAAATTTGATTATTTCTATTTATCTTGAAGTACCTGATGGCTAAATGCATCTTATTTTGTTATGCTATTTGTTATCCCCACTTTTGTATAATGTTAGGAGATCGCGTCTCGAGGCCCACATTTTGTGACATAGAGTAACCAGAGTTGATTTACTTTAGTATGACTCGAGGTGTTCACCCTTTCTTTCTTTCCAAAGATCTTCATCTTGTCGTAAGAATAACAAATATCCATCACCATCTACTAGTCCCGCACGTAGAAGTGGTTCTTTTTCCATGAGGTAATTAGTCCAGTATCATGGTATGTGTCACTTTGATCATCAAAACCCTTGAATATGACTGGATTCTTTTATTTTCTAACAACCGCTGATCTTGGCAATTTCCCACTTGACCATGTTTGGGGATTGACAGGGTGCCCTAGTAATCCTATGTCTATAGGTTTTGGTTTACCAATGGGGAATTTCTGAAGAGCCATCACCCGCTTCCCTTCATAGCACCATTGTTTCATCTTTTTTCTCACTCACTTATCCCATTCCACTTGTCCGCACTGGTTGACTTTATTTTCTGGACTGCACCTTATCTCGCGGGGAAGAAGAGGCTAAAGGCCCGTAGGTAAAAGCAAGTCGGTAAAAGATAAAGACTAAGAATAAAACTCCTCAAATGCTTCACTTCGTGCATCCTCGAAAGCAGTAAAAGGCTTCAACAAGAAACAAGAGGGACTCGGAAAAGTAATAAACAAGACCTAACCAAGAGGATGGGAGGTCTTATCATGAGTTAGCCTATTAGGTCTATGGGCACCTAGCGGTATGAAATTACTAGTAGTTGGTTACCACGCGAGGGTAGTGACTCTGGTTGCATGGCCAAGGGAAAGGGGTCTCATCACGAGCCAACCTACTGAAAGTACTTGTGGGTAACACTTCTATCTCTGGTCACCATGCCAAGGTGTAGTGTCCCCTGATTAGCTTTTTTGAAGAAAAAGCAATAAAAGATAAGAATATAAAAAAAGAATAAAAGGAAAGAACGGGCTTGGAAAAGCAGGTTTCCAACCGCAAATCGCCTCAAACAAAATCCCAATCCTCAGCCTCACAACCAAATGATTCCACCCACAGTTTAGAATGCATCCAGGACAGGTACAACTCGCCTTCTAACAAAGGCACCCACAGGTAACATTTCTTGCATCCTTGGCCCTCATTGCACCCAAATGCTTGGACTTCCCCTGACCACATCACCCACTTACATGGCTTGGATGAGGTCTTTTCCGGGAACTTCCCTTTTCCAGTGGACACTAGCCCAATAGGACGCCTTGCCCCTCTCTCCAGATTTGTATTGTAGGTTTGTGTAACGTCTTTGAGCTGTTAACTGATGTATTAGGGATTTTATGCACATGTTTAATAATATCGATGATGAGATGTGATTGACATTGCTATGATCCCTGTGACTGATGAGCCCATGGAGGGCGTATCTTTTGATGTGCAGGACCATGCCCGACAAATAGGTACCATTTTGGACCACCACACATGGGGAGATGATCAGTTTAGACCTCCATGGGGTTGAAGAGCCCATCAGATGGATGCTGAGACCCCATCAAGGGGCAGAGACAGGATGAGGATGGATCAGGGGCTTTGCACCAGAGAAGAAGAGAACGTTCCACCAGAGGCACCCCATCACAGCTTGACCTAGGGGGGTTGAGCCCTTTTCAGTGAAACCTTGGCCTTGGAAGGCCTGGGATGTCACCCTTGATGACCATGACGTCATCCAACTTATTGGACATCTTGGGAGGCAGACTGGGCAACAGTGGCACGTTGGAGAAGCCCAAGGAGGGCTAACGTTTTGCTTCAGGATGCTTCATTTTCCCTAAAAGGGGCCAACGTCTCCCTTAGAGGGGATTTTTATCTCCTTTCAACTCAATTAGGGTTTTAATTTAACATTTTAATGTAAAACAGTATGATTTTAGTATTTTGGCCTTGTCGGCCTTTTACATGACCTAAAATGTAAATTTAGGTCATGATACTGTATAAATGAAGGATTTTCACCTTCATTTTTTCATCACAACTTACTCACTCATTAGTGAGGTTTGAAATTTGTGCTCTCTCTTGGGATATTGGCTGATTTAGTGACGCGCACTTGTTGAAGGAGGATTATTTTGGCATGTTTTGGCTTCTCTCTTGATGGAAGGTGTTACAACTTACAACTAGGGTTTGCATTATATTTCTTGGTGAATTGTAAGTATTTTTCTGCAAAACTTCTTGAATGAATGGTTGTAGTTTAATTTCTTGCATATATTTATGATTTTGTTGAACAAAAACCCTAGGGGACAAGCACACAAGTAGGTCCTTGTCTCATGTACCCATTGAGTGAGATTTTTAGCCATTGTTGGAGAAAGAAAGAGCCTAGTCATAGCTACACTCCTATTTCTTTTTCCCTTTTTGCTAGCTGTACCTTTACAAGCTGAGAAGAAGGAGACGTTTTGAAGCCTAGGGTTTCTACACTTCAGGGCCGATTTTTCTAGGGTTTGCTAATAGAGCCTTGCTGCTGCAACACTTTGTCTTATCAAACCCTCTTGTCTCAGTTTATCTTTTATGCTAGTCGTTTTGCCATCTAAGGAAGGAGGAGAGAGCACAAGGCCTTGCCATAGCAACACCGGAGTGATCCTCTCTCCCCTAGGGTTTTGATTCTGAGGCCTTGCCATAGCAACACCTCAGAACTCTTCCCTCTAGTCCTTAGTCTCCTCCAGCGCTTGCGTCCTTCACTATTGACTCCATTAAACCCTAAGGCACTGATCTTAGGACCTCATGCGTTGAAGTAAAACTTGATCTAAACACTCTCAAAACCTTTGAATTGAAAACCTAACTACTAACCCTAGCCTAAGAACTAACCCTACTAACCCTAATTGTTGTTGTCATCTCATGCTACTACATCATTAGTGCAACATCGTTTTGTTTATTAAGCAATTGAATAATGATTAAAGGCATTAATTGAATGAGGTGTTGATTTATTGTATTGAATGCCAACGTTATTCTAGCATTTATTGAAGAAGTGACATTACTCTCATTGCCATATTTATAAACATTGACTTCGTCAATATTTATTGCCATAATTGCTTATATATTTATCAGATAGTCATATTTATTTATATGAAGTACTAACCCATTGAAATAGCTTGCATATATCAGTTTGTTGTTGCTTTGTTCCAGGGAGGTATACCTTTGGGGGGTTTTACTTCATTATTGGTTGTTTAGCCGAGACTATCTGATTGGTGGTGACTTGTGCGGGGGGAAACTTATCCTTGTCTTATTATCCTCTTGCTTCCTCAGAACCCCAGGTCACCGGGGACGTCTCCCTTGGGCCTAACCTCCCTAAAGAGAAAGAACCATCCCATTGTGGTGACATTGGGTGGGATTGGTTCCTGTTACGCCAGTTTGGCCTTTAAACCTCAAGTTTTTATCCTTGCTACAAACTGTGCGATAATACTATCAATGAATATGCCATTTCGTGATTGATGAATTATATGCTGCTAGAGTAAATTTACTTGTATTTCCCTTGCTCTCAATAAACTCCTATATTTATTTTGTGCTATAGATTAGTTAGCCTTAGTTTATTTTCTTAGGGACTACCCCCTTGGCTTCGCTAGGAGTTAGACGGAGGAGTTGAGTGTTGAGTGTCATTATCTCAACTCGAGACTTGTCCCCAAGGACACACCCAGTGGATTGAAGATATCTTCCATGTGACCCAAGGTATGCATAAGGCGGCAACATGCCTCATTTCGATCATCAGAGGATAAACACATATGTTCGTATTAGATTCCTTACCTTTTCCTTCATTCGCCTCCTCCCAATGAATATCGAATCCTTCCATGTCTTTTGAAGCTCAAATTTTATCTTCTCCACCTAACCATGACTAGTTCCGTCATCTTGTCGCCATGATGAAGCTTTGGTTACACTTCCCATCACTAGTTTCTATGTTTGCAAGTGATGATTAAAACTCTAGCTTAGCTTAAACTCTCTCTCTCAAAGCAACTTGATAATTTAGGTGTCTAACCTCAATCTCATGCTCATTCTAACTCAACGCTTGGTATACTAAGTTATCTATTTGCTGCTGTTATGAATTATTGCTACAGCCATTAGGGATTAAGAAAATTGCACCTAATCAATTAGTTCTATCAACAACTCTATCATATAATCATTGTCTAACATCTTGACAACATTCTACTTGATATTGGGCATAATCTTTATGGTTGTAATGTTAGATTGAAGCAAGTTTCCTTGCTGCTGTCATAAAATTTTGTTACAGCCATTAGGGCTTAGCCATATTGCTGATAACTTACTTAATGTCATGGTTTAAGAAGGTTGAAATCATTGTTTGTCATTTGGATCTTATTCTACTTATTAAGAGTTATATTTTGGGAATTTATTTGAAAATTTTAAGAGCTGATTTCTTGCTGCTGTTACAAAACATACTTCGCTGATATAACATTGTCTCTTGCTGCAAGTTTCATTACAACAACTCTTTTCACTTGATAGCAAGTGTTCCGGGGATTAATTTACATTGTTTGGACCTGATAATTGTTGGGAAACATCGAGTATTTTACACTTTATCAATCGATCAATTATATCGTCTTGTGCTTGCATTTTCCCTTGACCTAGCCTATCTCATCAAGTGACCAATATAGGGGGCCGTATACTTGCCCTAAGCTTGCTATAGGATTCCTTGAGGTCACAGGAGAAGCCTCCTTTGTGTTGGATCTCTTTCCATCACTAAAACGAGGGAAGTACTTGCTTAGGTGACAGTGGCAATTACTTTCAATTGTTACACAAGTTTAGCACCTTGTGAAGGCTTTATACAAGTGTTAGATTCTGTGATAACATGCCTTTTACCTTCAACTAGAAATAATTTATCGTCATTATTAATCAATATTATGAGTTGGTTGCAGATCATAACAATAGCAATCATGGCAAGTCGATGAAAATCCCCAACTGAATCCTAGCAAAATCATTATCATTTGACTTAAGATGTCTTGGCTAGGTATGCAATTTTTTTTTTTTTGAAAAATACATCTTATATTTGCATGACCTGTTGAACAAAGAAGTTGATATACCACTCTTGGGTGTCAAATCAACTTTGTAGTTGCATATTCTTCTTAGATCCCTTGGGGAAATCTTGGGGTCATTTACATTAGTCTACCATTAATGAGCCATATAGTGAAACAATAATGTCGGTCAATGGTAACACTCCCCCTCACACTAGAGCTGAAATAGATGACTACAAAATGAGAAGAGTGATTTTCAACCCTTTCTTAAGG
>SNQJ01S0218708.1:0-15277 GCA_010110895.2 Picea sitchensis
AAGTTGAATCTTAGTTTCATCATCTGTGATCCTTTGTATCTTACAATACACTTCAATCTGATGAATCTAGTTATCCAAATTCTCAGCATTTACCTCTCCATTGTACATAGGCAATTCAAACTCAATATCAAGCTTAAGCAAAGGAGTTTGTAGAGGAGTTGTACCATGTTCTTTTGGAGAATTTGGAGGTGGTTGTGAAATGGTAGAAGAGGTGGAATATGGAGGTGAAGGAGGTGGATAATCACCATTCCCTCCATTTCCCTTTGGAGTTTTATCACCACTGTCTATGTTACTCTTTGGAGGGTTTGAGCTATCACCTTGCAATCTTGCATTTCTTTCTTCAAATAAAACTTTCGCCATCTCATTCATATCATAGAAAGATTCTCTGAAAGTTTCCTCCTCTGAAGGAAGAGTTCCATGGCTCTCCTCGTGAGCCATACTTGGTGAATATCTCCTTGAAGCTTGAGGTGATTTGGTAGTTCTCCTTCGTGAGAGTTGAGATCTTGGCTCTACAAGTTGATCTTATCCTCTTGTGAGCTTCAACCTTGTAAGCATCAGAAAAAAAAAAACACTTGCAAACAATCAAGCCTTCAAAAACCTATGCTCTGATACCAACTTGATCATAAAATGTAAAGACTTGTATCTTTTAAATTATTTGTAAGTGTTAATTATGTGTGCTTGAGAAAAATGATCAATTTGCAAACACATAAAATAGAGAGTTTTCACACTTAATATGCACATAATAACCAGAAAATAACAACAATCAGTAAACACATAACACATCAAATGATAAAGGAGTTCACCCCTCTCTTGGGCTACATCTCCTACTCCAGCTTCCAATGAATCTTTTTTATTATTTTATCAAAGTGATAAAATTAGTGCTTTACATTGCTAAAAATTCCAAATAGATGTCTCCAATGGATCCAAAACATTCAAAAACCCCTAGCTCAACTTTTTTTGCACCTGATTTGGCCAAAAAATGGAGAAGTTATCTTCCTGGAAAATTTCCCCTTCAAGCTTGTTGTCTCTGGTTCTCCAATTCGCACCTGTGATTGACTAACCTGGCTCTCACAACGTTACTGGGCCAAAAACCCAGCACCACGTGCATCTCGCAATCTGTGGAAAATTGTTGAACTGTTAGGGTGATTAGCACCCCCTAGAGTGGAGGCGTTGCTCACATGGGGGGCCATATGGCTACGTCCCAACGCCTATCTCGGGCCCATTGTAGAAATGCATGTTGTGTTGACATGTAGCTTGGCACATGGGTGGAAGACCCTTGGTTAAGGCGTCAAGTGTCGAGTAGTTGTTGTGGATATTTTTTCAACCCCACGCCAATGTAGAGTGGTTGTATGTTGTGGTATGGACAGGGGGTTGGGGCTAATCCCCGACCCTTTTCTTCGCCAACCCAACGCAAGTTTCAACTTAAATAATTATTAAAGCATATATGGTTAAGTAACACTGCATAGGTGGGTTGGTGGCTCGACCTATTCAAATACTATGCCACTTCCCACAAGGTCGGGGGTTCGACCCTCAGAAACTACCAAAAATTTTATAAACTGGAGGGGTGCCACATGGCAACCCACAACTGGGCCATGTGGCACCATATCACTTGTCACCCAAGCACCACGTGTCATCAAACTATGCATCCACGTATATACCAAACCACCTTTCCCAATCAGCCTACCAACTCAACACTTCTGCACAGTGGTCAATCCACGTCACCTTCCACGTGTGGGACTGTACCATGCCACGTAAGCACTGTACGAACTGTACAATCAACAAAATTTTGCTTGTTTGGTAAAATGGACAAAACACGATATCTCACTCATATGACATATGTTTGAACCCGTTCAAGTTGTGTTGGGATCATGAGGACGATGCTTACGCACGTATCTGTTTTGAAGAAATTATGAGAACTTTGATTTTTGAGAAAATTTTGATCCCCTGGATCGAGATGTGTTCTTGGGGGAAGACTTGACCACCAAAATTTTCAGAAAAGGAAGAGTTTGACTGACATTGTAGGATGAGAGGAGTAGAACCCTTCTAGGTGTGCTACACATTCCAGGTTTGCAAGGAAACTTGATATCTGTCAGCAATGTGATCGATGTAGGGGTGCACGCTATATTTTAGAAGGATACGTGAAACATGGTCAGAGGTGTGATGGTCTTAATGAAAGGCATTTGGATTGGAACCGTATACAATTTATTATGGAATGTCAACTCAAATGGATGAAACAGTGTCATTTTTATTGAAGTTGACTTGACTTCGACTCGACTCGAGTCCACTTCAACTCAAATCGACTCGATTTGACTCAGGATGACTCGATTCAAACCAACTCGACAAGTCCTCGTTAAAATGACTCGACCATGCTATGGCACGAGAGGATGGGAAATATTTTAGAAAAAGGACTTTCATCTATGCACAACAAAGGTATGGTCGAATATTTTCTTGAATTTAATTTAGAAGTAAACTTTTAAATTCCCATCTGGAGTGACAAGGGAAAAGGGGATTCTAGAATTGGTTCATAGTGATGTGGTTGGCCCTATTTTAGTGACTTCACTTGGTGGATCCATGTATTATGTCTCCTTAATAGATGATTTTTCCAGGAATACATGGATATATTTCCTGAGGAAGAAATCAAAGGTTTTTGAGAAATTCAAAGAGTTTAAATCTCTTGTACAAAAATAGACAGATAAGAAGATTAAAGTGTTCAGAACTGACAATGCTGGTGAATTTTGTGGAAAGGAATTTGATCAATTATGCAAGCAGTGTGGAATAGCATGCAAAAATCCCACACCATATACCCCAAAACAAAATGGATTTTTCGAGAGAATGAACAAAACATTGATGGACAAGGAAAGGATCATGCTAAGTGGTCTTGGGCTTGCACAAGAATTTTGGGTAGAGGCAGTCAGCATTACAAAATATCTAGTGAATATGTCTCATTCGTTGATGCTAGTTGATATGAATCCACATGAGGTATGGTCTGATAAGAATCCTTCGGCTCCACATCTCAAATTATTTGGCTATGATGCATTTATGCATGTTCCCAAAGAAAAGAGGAGCAAGTTGGACAAGAAGGAATTCAAGTTTATTTTCATTGGATACAAAGAAGGAATGAAAGGATATAATATTTGGGACCATGCATCAAGGAAAACAGTGTACATTTGAGATGTGGTCTTCAAAGAAGTCAGAAGGAAGTTTGAGTCTGAAGTGATTGTTCAAACATAGAATAATCCAGAGAATGTGTGGTTTTAACTAAGGAATGAAGAAGGTGATTCAGATGAGTCGACTGAATCAAATGAAGAGGTAGAACCAGTGTTGGCACAGGGGCAGACCCAGGATTCAGATGAGTCGATTTTCTCATTGAGCACAAGATCCTCCTTCCCAAAACTAGGTCAAGGCACAGAGCCAACTTCTTTATTGAGCACAGAGCCTTACATACACATTTTGTTTCACAAAGCAACTTAGAACTACTTTCACTTAGCCACTTCCCACTACTCTCTACTCTTCTACAATACATTCTTACTTATACTTTTACAATCCCTTACAAAAAGGCCTAAAAATGGGAGAACCCATGGGCCGACATCCCATAACCCATTAAACAAACCCTAAGGAACCCCTTGTTGGGCCACATAGCCCGCAAAATAAGGGAGATCCATGATCTCAACTCCGCATAGGCGCTCCATATTCGAACAACCTATCGAAGTCCAAAAGTGTTTCAAACCTGACCAAGGTTTCCTCAAAACTTGGTTGAGGGCCAACAGGCCCCCAACACTCACATGTGACTCATCCCGAGTCACTCAAGTCTGGTCAATTCTGATTCGAAGGCCTCGAGATTCACTTGAGTTGCCTTGACTTGATTCTTCACCTGAGCCTCCTACTCAATGAGCTCTTGGATCATTTTCTCTATAATAGGCCCTTCTAGGCATTGTTCTGCTATCACAACCACTTGGTCCAATTGTGAGCCTTGTCCTTCAATTTCTTCAAACACCTTGTAGGCTTCATCCTACACAAGTTGTAGTTTTTGTGCGACTTCCATTACTCTTCCCTGGATGGAAGTAATATATATTTGTACCGCATGTTTCTCCTAAGACCTCTTCATTCTTTCAACTGTGGTGACCAGCTTCATCTGTGCCTGCAAGGAGAAGGCATGTTGTTGTGCCTTCTGAAATTGTGCTTCCAATTTCCTTAGCTCTAGATCTTTTGTGAGGCGTTCATAAGTTTGTGTGTTTATATCACTCAGTTTTTTTCATTCTGAGGTGAGGGATATGATCCTTACTACTGCGTTCTTAGTGGCTTCCTCCCTCTGATCATGCACTTCCTAGGGGGTGCTCGTCACTGCTTGGATATCCAACTCCGTTATCCTTTCTTGAAGTTGTTGGATGGTCTCATCGATCTTCACCACTTGAACCTCGACCAAATATTCTTCCTCCTGTTCCAAGCCCAGCATGGAGTGATATGTTTTTTTCATTGCTTCTTTGACCGTAGCCCGTTCTGCAAACAGCTGCTCCTTTTCTCTCTGTAGTTGGGATTTTTCCTTCTGGATCATCACTTGAAACTCTTCTTTCTCATTTTCATAGGTGGTTACACAGTATCGCACTACTTGTAATTGATCTAAGACTTCCTCTTTCTCTTGTTTCAAGGATTTTGTAGCCTTCACCTTCTCTTCTTGGAATTTCTGAAGTCGAGCCTCTGTCACATCTACAAGTCTTCTCAATTAGGTTGGTTCATCACCCAATTCTGCAATTTGTGACGAGGAAGACCCAGTAGGTATTGTGTGGATCAATTGAATAGCTTGTTGTATTTCCTTCAGTTCCTTATCGACCTTTCCATACATCTCCTCATGCTTCACTCCATATCTCTGCAAGGTATCCTTGGAAGCATCCTCCATAGCTCCACAGACCAAGCTGATGTCATCCTTCGTGAGTGTGGCCTCTAACTGGGGCTTGCTAGCGCATGTATTCTTTCTTGCCAAAGGTTTCTACGGAGAAACCTTCATATTTTGTCGTGTGACTTTTCCAATTAGGGGATCTGCAAGTGGTGTAGCTTCACTTTATCCTTTCTTTTCTCCTTCATCCCCTCCTCCTTGTCCATTTTCTTCAGATGCGTTATCCTCCTCATCAATCTCTATATTATGGACTTCTTCCTTATTTTTCTTCTTCTTTGTCCAACTGGATTGTCTGACATGTTCGACTTGGGTGACTAGGGGGCTTCCTATGATGTTTGTGTCAGAGAGCTCTGCATCAGCAATAGGTACAAGGAACTCCTCTGGCCACTCCTTCTTGATATTATCCATGTATTCATCTGTCATCTTGTAATATGATTATAACTATTCCTTGTTCTCATCTCTGGGCGCAGTGATATAGATAAAATGTGGATCTGCGCAGAAATTGGATATTGGTATATATTAGTGCAAGGTGCGCAATGTCATGTGTGAAAATGACTCAATGAAAACCTCCAGTTGTTGATAATACGCATGGAACATAGCATTATACTTTAACTACTTTGACATGTTGTTGGTGTACCACAAGGTAGAAAACCTAGCGGCCAACAACTCTGATGGTTCTATCTCTGGAAAGGTGGCTCCTTCAGGCATTTTCCAAGTGACAAATTCAATCAACACGATCAGCCAGCTAAAGTGGAATTCATATCCCAAATCCTGAGCTTCGCGGCAGTATTTATTGAGTTCATTGGCAAGGTAACTCGTCCAATTCATCTACATACCCTCCACACATTTTCCTGCGAGGTCCACCACGAACCCACTGAACTGTGTGGGGCGGTTCTTTCTTACGAGATTGCTAGCTATGAGCTGGAAAGTGAGGCGCACTACACCATCCTAGATAGAGGCTACCTTGTAGCCTCACTTTCCCTTTTAGACTCCACCGTAAACGTCCTTGATGCGTTGTGCCAGGGATCGGTCTGAGGCCTTCCCTAGGTAAAAATGTTGAGGGTTGGGTCCCTTCATGCTTAATCTTGTAATCAAGTGGATCAACGTCAGATCCATAGTAATCCATCGGTCGATCCATAAGTATATTCCATGGTAGCATGACAAGAGGAGTTTAACGCAATATTTAACCTCTTGGTGATGGCCAAAATGGGGAATCTTTATCACATTTAGCATAGTGGACTGCGCCAACTCCTTAATCCATGGATGGGAGACCAAGTGAGGCTTCTTCCTAGTTGTCTTTGTCAAGTATCGGTGGGGTGAAAGTATAGCATAGTTATTTATGTTGCCTAGATTTAAATCGTTGTTCTTCAGTAATAGGATATGTCCTAATTGACTCCCAACTACGTGTATTCCTTTCAGAATGTATGCAGTGATCAGGGTGCATTCATAGTCTCGTGGAATGTTGTCATGGTTAACTGCTCCAGCCAATGGTGGAATATAGTCTGGTAAGATCGACGAGAATCAATGAGATATTCTTTACATTATCCAGATCGTCACAATGTTTACTTCATTGTTCAGTCGCAGGGTTAACATGGCCAGAATGACGTCTCGTCGAAGCAGAAGCTTGCAGTCCCCTAGTCGATGACGCTTGTACACCTTCAGATAACGGTTTATCATCCATCAGCTTCTTGAATATCTCCTCAACAGACTTCTCTAATTCAGTAGGTTCGCCCGACATTCTCATTGTTAAACATACAGGTCGGGGTAGGCGAATGGATAAGCGAGGTAGACAAATGGACAACAACGTCTAGTTTCTGACAACACAGCTCAACACACAATCAATTCTATGTTAGCTCAGTTAATCATGGGTGGAAAAAAGTGGTTCCGACATAGCGTCTGACGGGTTAAATAAGTGAGGCATCATAATAGATTCTTCCAACGGGAAGGAATGCTTCCATCAATGTGAATATGTTCGTTATGGCACAGTCTCAATGTCCTAAAAGTGGTCCATCCACCCATAAATCTGTTTCCTATACATTCTGGAGCGTCGTTCTAAAGGGGGGGACACCTCCAATGGTCATATATCTTCACTAGGGCGAAGTCCAATTCTGTGCATTCATGTTGCTCCGACGAGGTTCAAATCCTACGAACCTGCCTCCTGCGAGGTTCAAGTCTATGAATTCTTCCATCTGTTCTCTATAGCTTCCTGTAGATTTTCTAACTTGGCTTTGTTTTTACTGAGCTTCCTTGCCTTATTTCCTGTGATCTAAGTCTCTCTAACTATTTCTGGTTTCCTCTTTCCATTCTTATTCTTATCTTCTCCTAGCGTGGTGACTTCGCACTATTGATGTGCTCTCAAAGGGTTTGAAGTTAATATCCCTTCTCTTATTAATTCCAGGGTGGGTATTCTTCTTTCTTACATGGATAGGTCCTTCAAACCTTCTTGTGTTCTTTCAACCTCGACAGCTAATTCTTTTGCCTTCTTTTGCTTCGACTTATCTTCTCATTCTTCTAGTAGTCGATCTATTTTTCTAGATATGAAATCCCTTATTTCTTGCTTTTTCTTTTCTATAGCTCCTTCCTCTGCTTTCCTTTTGATCTGATCTTTCTCAATCCAAGTCTTACCTAGTAAAAGTGGGAAAGGGTTGGTGTCCCCAATAAACCTAATGACTTCAAATTCCTCTTCATTCGATGTTCCATGAATAATAATAGGTACATTTGTAAATATTCCACATAAGGTTATCATCTTACCCTTAAACAAGCCTATCCTTCCCAATGAAGGTACCACAGTAGGCTTTTCCAAAATTTCCCAAGTTCCTTCTATCATAATATTCACTTGTGTTTCTTCATCCAAGACACAGTCTATGTCAAAGTCTCCTATTCTTTTATTTATGTGTTGTTTTACTTTCAAGATTTCTGGTAAACCGACATCTTTGTGAACATCCAACGTTTCTTTCAATTGTACTAATTTAGTCTGAACTTTCTCTGATTCTTTCTCTTTATGATTCTCTAACATGCTCTTAGTCTATTGAATTCCTTCATAGTTTTCTTGTCTCATGTTCATTCTTTCAACTTTATCAATCATCCTTGGACAATCCTCACCTTCATGACCAATAATTTTACAACAAAGACAAATAGGACCTGTACCAGTGACTTTTTAGCAAGATGTCTCGGTCTTCTGAAATTATAACATAGTGTCAATCCTCTTTTCCTCTTGTATGTTCCCCAACCTCTTATGTACTATGCACTAGGATCACAGTTTTGGACCTATGATCTGCAAAAATTCTTTCTATGTTCCCGCATCCACTTATTAGTCCAAAACTTCTTTCTATGCATAGGAATAACATATATTTCTTCATTTCTATTAGTTTTACTTAGATCAAATCTTTCCTCCAACTTCACCCTAGATTTTAGACTAGGACATAATCTATTAAACATACTTAAATTCATGCTTGCAGAACAAATTTTTTTACTTATGTTACTCTTATCAAAACACAAAGCTTTAAATCTTTTAAGATCTTACCTCTTTTCTTCAGATCAGATTTCTCTCTTAGCACATAGCTTCGCAAGTCAAGTAGAGTATTGTGCACTTCAGCAATAGATCTACGCATAGAGATTCTCTTTTCTTTACTTCAGTTCCCAACAATCACAGTTTCAGGTCTCGGCAATGGAACCATTTGTCGGCACAGAGGCAGACCCAGGTTTCAATGCTTCAACAACGCACCAACAAAACCCTAAATATCGGCCCTTTCAAAAACACCTGTGAAATAGGTGAAGTCTCACCCGAGGTAGAAGAAGGGGGGGTTACAAGACTCAGGTGTCTGTAACCAAGATGGGACTCAGATCTATGATAATAACACTTCGCAGAGTATTCTAACAACACTTAGAAGGTGGCATGCATTAGTTCATTAGCTTTATTAACATCACATAACCTGCCCAAAGATAGATCGGTGCAGTAACAATAAATATTAAGCACCTCAATCATTTATCACATAGCATTGAGTTAGATCTAACATTCATTCATCCTTAACATAAATAAAACACTAAGCATCAGCAGATCTATCTAACATACATAATAAGCAAAGCACTGAGCATATTCATAACATAAACAACACAACACAAAGAAACCAAAGACACAAGATATGTGCGGTTCACCCCAGTGTGGGGCTACGTCCACCAACTACTTCGTCTTATTTATTATTCTTCAATCTCTTACATTCATTTTCTCCTATGCACTAATCCACAGAGCCAAGCTCGCACCAAACAGGAGATCTATGCACTGAGAACCTGATTCTCCTTCCCAAAACTAGGTCAAGGAACAGAGCCAACTTCTTTATTGAGCACAGAGCCTTACATACACATTATGTTGCACAAAGCAACTCAGAACTTCTTTCACTTAGCCACTTCCCACTACTCTCTACTCTTCTACAATACATTCTTACTTATACTTTTACAATCCATTACAAAAAGGCATAAACATGGGAGAACCCATGGACCGACATCCCATAACCCATTAAAAAAACCCTAAGGAACCCCTTGTTGGGTCCACATAACCTGCAAAATAAGTGAGATCTATGATCTCAACTCTGCCTAGGCACTCCATCTTCGACCAGCTTGTCGAAGTCCAAAAGTGGTCCAAACCTGACCAAGGTTTCCTCAAAAATTGGTCGAGGGCCAATAACCACTGACCCCGATTGTAAGGAGGTCATAACGAGTAAGAAAACCAGTCCAAATGTATAGTTCACCTGACTTTGTTCCACATTTGTGTTAACTTCCACTGACAAAGAGCCCAAGTCGGTTAGGGAAGCAATTGACTCAACAAAGGGAAAAATCTAGAAGGACCCCATGGTTGAAGAGATGGAATCTTTATGGTAGCAAGTGGGTATTCAATAAGAAAATGAACATATCAGGTCAAGTCAAGAAATTCAAAGCTTGATTGGTCATGAAAGGATATTCCCAAGTCAAAGGAGTTGATTTTTATGAGATTTTTTCCCTTGTTGCAAAATTAAGTTCCATTAGAGTACTAATGTCTCTAGCTACAACATTTGATCTAGAAATATAATATATGGATGTAAAGACAACGTTCCTACATAGGGACCTGGAACAAGAAATATACATGAAACAACCTGAAGGATTTGTAGTAAGGGGTAAGAAAGTTTTGGTGTGCAAATTGAAAAGATCCCTTTATGGTCTAACGCAATCACCAAGGATGTGGTACCAAAAGTTTGACACATACATCCTTAGTTTGGGATTTGTGAGAATAAAATTTGATCACTGCATAATTCCAAAGAATAAGCTAGGTGTTTCATATAAGTAGCATTGTATGTCAACGACATCTTGTTGATTGGAAACAACATGAATGCAATTGGAAACAACAATAGTTGGAATTACCTCTGGTATCCTATAGGGATGACCCCTCGGAGTAACAATGACACTACAGGATCGAGACTCATAAATAGCATGGCACTTCCACATATATCGGTGTCCCAAAATAACATCACAAACATCCATCAAGGCAACATCACATAATGCCTCATCCTTGAAGGGTTGGATGTCTTATGGAAATCGGAATTTTTAGTTGACATAGAGATCTCATCCCTGGAGAATCCACCCAATGTTTTATGGTTGCGGGTGTGGTGTTTTTGACAATTCCAACGGTTTGATGACCTCTACTAAGATGAGGTTCTTTTGGCTTCCACTGTCAACAATGAAATGCAACGGAGTCCCCTTCACCCACATCTATGAATGAAAGAGGCTATCCCACTATAATACCCCTAGGTCAATCCCCATGTGTAAATATCAATGTAACTTTACTTTAATTATAAGTTGGTGAGATGAAGTAACAAGTATTTGGGTTTTTGGTTCTGCGTGCATTAATTTAAGTGCATGAGGAACTCACATCAAAAGAGTGTGTGTAGTTGTAAAATGATACAACGCGTAGTCGAATGTTTGGTGTGCACATGTGTAAGTACACAAGAATGTAACATTGAAAGTAAAATAGCTTAATGAATGGAGCGTTCACAAGTGTTAGCACGAAAGGATGGCACACTGAAGGAATAGGCGAGAAAACCTAGATTCGGCGTGCATTGGTTTAGTGTGTAGGTTTTGAAGGCCTATAAATCATTTTGTATATTAGTCATGATGTAACGCACACATGTGAAAGGACGCGAGGTTGTCGCACTGAGGAAATAGTGTGTGCAACCCAGAAGTCCCACACGCACTATTTTTAAATTCGTGAACTGTTTATTTTGAGGTTGGTGAGCCTGTATGAAAAATATTGGTACTTTGTACTAAGATGTAAATGTAATCACATGAAAATTAATAAAAATACATCCATGTGGAAGACCAACCATGTAAAATAGTTCAGGGGGCTTAAACTCCACTAGTTGAGGTCAATGTCGTTGGGTTAAAGGGGTTTAAATCCAAAGAGGAATATTTTATTGATATTTCTTAAAAAGTGTAAAGTAAGGATATAATATTATATCATAAGTCCTGGGAAGGGGACAAGTGGTTAAAAGCAGTTCTCAACATTACAAGTGTCAAGTTGGATACATGTTGTGGACAGAAGATAGTTCTTAACCCACAGGTGTCAATTTGGGAACATGCAATCAAATGATGGGAACTTCTTCCATTGGGGAACCATCATAGGGGGAAGGGAGTCGACTGATCTACCATCGAGGAGATTTCTCTATCATGATCCAACTATTCTTTAAGTGATCTTGTGGATGTTTTCATGAGTCGATTGTTACTGTCAGCAATATGTTGAATATTGTCATAGATACCCATGTAGGACTTAGCTTGGTGGGATTATTTGTAGAGGCGGGTTGTCAGGCCCGTGGGACATGGAACATTGGATTGAAGAGGTGGGTTGTCGAGCCCATGGAAGATTTCATTCTCTCCAGGTGAGAGAAATGTTGGGAATTATTTCATGAGGTTTCAAAATACAGCGACAGGGCTCTAAGACTTCCTGTCTGGATTGTTGTTGAATCCCTGGAAGGGAAGTGGGGCAGCCGAGGGACTATTGAGCATAGTAGGGGAACACTTTTTTGGGTGGGATAGGCATGTGGGGAATGAGAGACTATAGGATGTCAATGTGAATTGGCATACGTGACATAATTTCCTACAATTGAGTCACATGTGTATGAGCTACCTGTGACCAAGTTCTTATAGAGTGAGATACTTTAGCCTGGTTGGGAACCCTTTCCCAAGTGGATTTTAGCCCCAGCTCGAGGGTGACCCACTGTTTAGATTTGTGAATAGTGTGGTCTAAGGTTGGGAGGAACGTGGAAGTTCTGTCTGCAGTTGGTGTCCTTTATTCACAAGATAAGTGCCAATTGTGTGTTAAATATGTCTGCAATTATATTCATGGAATTGTTGTCATGATTTTTTGATTCTTTATGTTGTGTTTATAATTTTGTTATGAATTGTGTATAAATATGTTAAGAAAAGTATGTAATCATGCATTACAGAGTATCTATATGTTTTTAATTAATGACAATGTTTTCAGAGCAATTTAAATGGAATTGTTGGTATATGGTATCAGAGTAAGAGATTTCCAAGTAACATTGCTCAGTATGTGGTTGGGTATGTTACAATATGGTATTAGAGCCTTAACAGAACATGTTAATTAGTATCATGGGAAAATATGGTATCAGAGCCTAGTCTACAACACTGAGCCTGGATGGGCCGAGTTAACATCATGTTGAAGCATTTTTTCGTAGAAAAATAAATTCGTAAGTGGTTGAATTTCAAGTCACAGTGCATCCATGACGAAGATTTGAAGCACTGGAGTGAAATTGGGTAAAATCCCCAATTTATGTTATCAAATTCATGAATAATTTGGAGAATTTGGTTAAGTGAAGAGATATTCATTATTTTAATTCTTGCTCAAGAAAATTCAGACAGGAATTGGTTGAATTTGGGTTATTGGAGTGAAATTGGAAAAATTCCACAGTTGCAGAAAGTCCCTGGTAGAAATTGGGTGAGAATCGAGCAAAACCCCCAATTTATGTAATGAAAATTATGGAAAAATCAATTCAGTAAAGAATATTTTATTAATATTTCTTAAAAAGTGTAAAGTAAGGATATAATATTATATCCTAAGTTCTAGGAAGGGGACAAGTGGCTATAAGCAGTTCTCAACATGACAAGTGTCAAGTTGGGGACATGTTTTAAACATAAGACAGTTCTCAAGCCAACAGGTGTCAAGTTGGGAACATCCAGTCAAATGATGGGAACTTCTTCCATTGGGGAACCATCATAGGGGGAAGAGATTCGAATGATCTTCCATCGAGGGTATTTCTCTGTCATGATCTTACTATTCTGTGAGTGATCTTGTGGATGTAGTGATGAGTCGATTGTTACTGTGAACAGTATGTTGAATATTGTCGTAGATACCTATGTAGGACTTATCTTGGTGGGATTATTCATAGAGGCGGTCTTTTAGGCCCATGGGACATGGAATGTTGGATTGAAGAGGTGGGTTTTTAGGCCCATGGAAGATTTCATTCTCTCCATGTGAGAGAATTGTTGGGAATTATTTCACGAGATTTCAAACTGCAGTGACATGGCTCTAAGAATTCATGTCTGGATTGTTGTTGAATCCCTAGAAGGGAAGTGGGGCAGTCGAGGGACTATTGAGAAGAGTAGGGGAACACTTCTTGGGGTGGGATAGGAATGTGGGGAATGAGAGACTGTAGGATGTCAATGTGAATTGGAATCTGTGACATACTTTCCTAGAATTGAGTCACATCTGTATGAGCTACATGTGACCAAGTTCTTATAGAGTGAGATACTTTAGCCTAGTTGGGAACCCTTTCCCAAGTGGATTTTATCCCCAGCTTGAGGGTGACCCACTGTTGATAGTTGTGAACAGTGTGGTCTAAGGTTGGGAGGAACGGGGAAGGTCTTCCTATAATTGGTGTCCTTTATTCACAAGATAAGTTCCAATTGTGTGTTAAATATGTCTGCAATTATATTCATGCAATCGTTGTCATCAGTTTATGATTCTTTATGTTGTGTTTATAATTTTGTTATGAATTGTGTATAAATTTGTTAAGAAATGTATGTAATCATGAATTACAGAGTATCTATATGTTTTTAATTAATGATGGAATGGTGTCAGAAAAATTTAAATGGAATTGTTGGTATATGGTATTAGAGTAAGAGAGTTCCAAGTAACATTGCTCAGTAGGTGGCGGGGTATGTTACAATATGGTATTAGAGCCTAGTCTACAACACTGAGCCTAGATGGGTCGAGTTAACATCCTGTTGAAGCATCTTTTCATAGAAAATTAAATTTAGAATTGGCTGAATTTCAAGTCACAGTGCATCCATGATGAAGATTTGAAGCACTGGAGTGAAATTGGGTAAAAGCCCCAATTTTTGTTATCAAAATCATGAAGAATTTGGGGAATTTGGTTAAGTGAATAGATATTCCTTATTTTAATTATCGTTCAAGAAAATTCAAATAGGAATTGGTTGAATCTGGGTTATTAGAGTGAAATTGGACAAATTTCACAGTTGCAAAAAGTCACTAGTAGAAATTGAGTGAGAATCAAGCAAAATCCCCAATTTTTGTAATGAAAATTATGGAAAAATTAGTTCAGTAAAGAGAGAAGTGTGCACGGTAAGTCATAATGATGCACAGAATAATAATATGCGTGGGTGTGCGCATTAGAAAGTGAGTATTGCATTGTGTAGAGTCAGTAATGTGGAAAAATGATGTTGTGCAAGTGTGTGCATAGAACATTGGCGTTGCGCAAAAAATAAGGGTGTACACGGTATGTACACTAAGTTATGACACTATGCAGAGTATAGTTAGTAGTGTTGGAAAATATTTAACAGACAGCGCATGATTGTATACTTGTCATTGATGGCAAGTACAACAGTGAAGATGGCATGAGTACAGAAAGTAATAAATGGGCATTATGAGAACAGTGAAGATGGCATGTGTACAGAAATTAATAGATGGGCATTATGAGAAGACGTTGTAGAGAAGATTCAAGATTCGAATAAGATCAGAAGAGATAGCGCAAAGGATTGTTGGCAGGTCATCGATGGCAAGATCAGAGTAAGTGGAACAAAGTAAGCTCGGGAGGAGAAGAATTTATGATCGTTGGATCCCATTCAACATTCCCGAAAGAAGGAGGATCGTCAGATATGTTAGTAGACAAGAAGAATGCGCAAAAGAGGAGGATAGATATCAGGCGTCATATCTGAGCGTCAGATTCAATCATCGTTGGATCATGAAGGATATACACGTTCATTAAAGTGCAAGGAGAAACGGGCTCACAAAATCCTGAAAGAAGGAGGACCATCCATCTTTAGGCAGGACACGTGGCGAAAGATCATCATGTCGCTGACTGGAAAGTCAAAGGAAAGGGG
>SNQJ01S0218709.1:0-15277 GCA_010110895.2 Picea sitchensis
ATCATCAAAATCACAATCATTTGGAACTCGGAAGGTGAGTGTTCTTGGAAAGTTTATGGGTCCATATTCATAATATTTTATTGACCCAAACATGACACATATGATACTTAATTTGTCTCAAACTATGGTGTGATATAATAGTTTTGTTGATGCTCATGGAGCATCTAAATCACAATCATTTGAAACTGGGAAAGTAAGTGTTCTTGGAAATTTTATGAGTCCATATTCATAATAGTATATTGATCCATACGTGACACATATGATACTTAGTTTATCTCGAACTATATTTTGATATAGTAGTTTTTTCGACGTTGATGGTGCATCCAAATCACAATCATTTGGAACCGGGAAAGTGAGTGTTCTTGGAAATTTTATGGGTCAATATTCATACATGTGTTGTACGCAAACTTATTATGGCATGCTCTCTAATATTTACATATATCACATCTTCAATGAGATTTTCACTTGAGACCATTGATATTGATACAATGATTGGAGAAAAAGGTTATCTTATGCTTCATATTTATTGATATTTTTATGATAATGTAATGTTAATTTGATTCCTTTTTAATGGTTTAAATGAAATTATCTTTTTTTTACTAAAACTAATTTTATATTTCTTATTGAAGAAGGTTAAAAGATTTATGATTTTAAACTAGTCAGACACGTACTCGCATGACTCATGGTCCTGTTATCTGAATGCTAGCACTATAACCCTAGGCATGCCAATGCGACAGACAAGACTAGTTGAGGGTTTTTAATCAATGACTTCACATAACATAGTTCCTTAAAAATACACTCCATCACCAACTGTTCTACACCCCGTGAGCACAATTTTGGGTTGTTAAAACCATTGTTTTTAATGTAAAAATTGATATGATTCACCCTCCAATACCCCTATTGTCAGGTACTTTTACAATATTAATGATACACGATTCCATCAATTCAAAATGATTCTTACATTAAAGTTTCTCATCCTCCTAAAGATTTGTCCATAACTGCTCGCTCTTCTTATACAACTCTATGATTTTCTGGATTATCAACGCAATGTTTTTCACGTGACCTATAGCCTCTTGCTCCCTTTTTTTTCTTACTTCTGGTGGAGTAGTAGGTACTAAGAGGTTCCTCAACTCTATAATGTGGGATCTATAATACTCCATCATTTGTGTTGTTTTCTCAATTTTTCCCTCTGTGTGTAAATTCTCTCCTTGTGCGCTATCAACAATAGTTTTGAATTCTTCTTCAACTTGCTGCTCTATTCTTAAAGTGAACTTCTTTGTTTCATCCCTCTCAAACTTCACTTGTTCAAGGGTCATATCTAGTGTATTTTTTACTTCCTTGTCCAACTGTAATCTTGTAGCATATGCATTGGCCCTTGACTGAATTTCCTACGTGACACTTATTTGAAGTTTGTACATCACCTTAGTTGGAATCTTGGGTGGTGCCTAGTCCAAATGATCTATTTCCTTTTGTGGCTTCTACACTATATCTTAATATACCTACAACATTCCTTGAGTGATACAAAAATTTTCATTCCCCAATTTGAGCTTGAGTACTTGGTATTTCTAGGCTGCTTGGCCATACCTCAGGTTCATCCTCCAGTGGAGTCTTTGAGTTGGCATTGTCTGGAGTTGATTGGAGTCGCCAGGTGAATGATCTCAGCCTTCTTGTGTCTGGTCATTGTCCACCATCAATGATCAGAGCTGGAGCTTGAAGTGTACTACTGGGAAAACTCCCCAGTATGGTCGCCAAAAATGTTAACACTCTGTAATTTGCCTAAGGCTGCTGAGGCAATCATAGAGGTAACCTCGAACCGCTTCGAGTCTTGGATCTAGCCCTCCAAGACTCAGAGAGGGATCTCTCTTTTAGATTTAGGTTTTTAAGAGATGAGTTTTAGGCTAGCTATAAGGTATGGGTTTTGGTTTTGGTTTTAAATGATTGTTTGGGCGCAAAGAGGAGGGGCCATTGGGCAAATGGGGTCTGCGATTAAAAAGTGATTGATTTCTCAGATCAAGACAAAGCTTTTACACAGGGAAATGTAGTGAATGTCTTGGATCAGGTGAGTTTTAATTATTTTGACTTGAGGAAGAAAAGTGGAGGAAAAATCCAAGCAAGGGAGCAACTAAGAATTCCTAAGTTGGACTCTTAGATGAATAACATAAAGATTACCAAAAGGACAGATGCAGAGTATCTACTGATAAATTATACTTCTATAACATTCCTTCTGATAATAAGAACATGAAACACAATGAAAGAGAATGGGAAAACACTTTAGCGAGGAGCGCCACCAATACATCTACACAAGAATCCTGTAGCAAAATAACATGTCCATCACTGATTGATCATTCGAAAATTACATAAAGAAGTCTTTATGGCCAAGCACAACCCACAGTCCGATCGGGGGAAACTCCGCAGGTCGAACCTATTTACATTAAAATCATATTAATAAATAGTATAGATCTCCTCATCAAGTTTTGAGAGTCGGTTTAACCGCCTCGACCAAAATAGCCACCACTCCAAAATTTGGAGCTTTACGCCATGAAAGACGGACCAGTTTTCTACGAACAGGGGTTCGATCAGACGTGATTCTCTCTTGAATGATGACACACGGGAGAAACTGAAAGGAGTTATTGTATATGGGCGTAATGTTTGGACAAAATCCGGTTTTAGGACAATTCGTCCCAATTGGCATTAGCAATCTGCAAGATGGAATTTGAAGCTTGAAAAATTTAAAATATGGAAAATAGGCCTCGAATATGTATTTTATTCTCTCTGCTCGTAACTCCGATGAAAAAAATGAGAGATCTTTTTGTTTTTCAGCCCGTGATGAAAAACCCTCTCTCGAATTTTTCCAAATCCGTCTCCGTTTGCTCAAAATATCCTCAGGAAGAAGACATGGTAACATAGACAAATATTGGCAAAATTGGGGAAAGTGGTTTTTTTCGTGGTAAGCGGTATTCCGGACACCCCCTAGTTAAATTCGGAAGGGGAGGGCTCGAGTATTTTAGTGCGTTGATTTATTTATTGTATGGTGGATGGGGGGTGCGGGGGTATGAAAGTGTATGGAGATAAGGTGGGCGGGAGTGTGAAAGGATTAGTGGGGTGTGACATGAGGGGGTAGGTGAGTGGATTATGACGTAGGGGATGAGGTAGGTGTGGGGTTGAGTGGGAAGTGAGGTAGGGGAGGAGGATGCGTGGAGTTAAAGGTGAGTGGGGGTAGGGTAGACTTAGGGTAAGGGGTAGACTTGGGTTTATTTTGTTATTTGTTTTTTATGTTTTTTTAATTTTTGTTTTTAAATATATTTTATTATATGTTTTTAATTTTTGTTTTAAATATATTTTATTATATGTAATATTACATGTTCACATTTTTGTTTGATATTTATATGTTTTTTATATTATGTTTATTATAATTTTTTTTTATATATATTTAATTTTTGTTTGTTTTAAATTGTTTTAAATATTTTTAATATGTTTTATTTAATATAAAACTAACCTAATACTAACTTAGGTATTAACTTAGTTAATAACTAATTAATTAATAATTAATCAATCATTAAACAAGTTGTTTATTAATCCATTTTAACCTATACTAACTGGGATTATTAACTTAATGTTTTTATCCTAAGTCCATTTATTCAGGGATAGAAAGCGGATGAGGAGTATTCAATGGGTTTAAACGACAAGGGAGTGAAGGCGCAGCGGAGGATGAAAGATGCAATAAGATGATGGAGGGTCGAGTGAAAAGAATGGAGGGAGGGAACGGGGTCAACCGAGCCATACTTTTTCATCACGAGAGAAACGCCAAATCAACAGTCGAAGAACCGAATCACCTATAATTATAATATTCCAACAACACCCATAACATAGGAATAAGTGGATCAAGCTATCCAGGAATTACCCAGAAGCAAGGCTCCAGACCCAGATGGCTTCACAACATACTTATTCCACTCTTGTTGGCCAATGATAAGGGACGAAGTGTGGCAGCTGGTGGAAGAATCACACAACTCAGGCAAAGTTCTCCCAGCACTCAATGCCACCTTCCTCACCCTAATACCCAAAGAAAATAGGTTCACCAATCTGAAGAACTTCAGACCCATATCACTTTGCAATGTGATCTACAAAATCATATCCAAGGTCATAGCTCTAGGACTCAAGCCAATACTCCCCTTCATCATTTCCAAGGAGAAATATGGGTATGTCGAAAGAAGGAAAATCATGGATAGTGTCATTCTGGTCCACGAAATCATCCACTCACTTAAAACAACCCATACACTAGGTATGCTTCTAGAGCTTGACCTATCAAAATATTTTGACAAATTAAGTTGGAAGTACATGAGAGCTCTCTTAACGGATTTCGGTTTTAGCGAAGATTAAATCTCTTGGATAATGAACCTCATTTCCTCAACCTTCTTCTCAATCCTTGTCAATGGTGTACCCTCTCAACCCTTCTCACACACAAGAGGAATAAGGCAAGGTGACCCTCTCTCCCCTTTACTTTTTTTCATAATGGATGAAAGCCTAGGTCGCTATATCAAGGCTTCAATTTAAAATGAATCCCTACAAGGCCTCCCTCTTCATGGGTTACGACCGGCAACCTCCCACAACCAATTTTTTGATGACACGATGCTTTTGAACATCCCCACAACACAAGAAGCAAAAAAACTAAGATCCATCCTCAATGATTTCAATTAAGCCTCCAACACCACCTTTAATCTATCCAATTCACAATTCTTCTTCTTTAATATGCCTGTAGCAATCCAACAACACATTTCCCAACTTCTAAATATTCTTGTCTGATCCCTTCCCTCACACTACCTAGGACTCCCTCTTTCAGATTCGGCAACTAGAAACATCTCCTGGGATTCTCTCCTCCTCTCCATCTCCAATCGTCTTAGCAAATGAACCTTTCTCTCCCTCAACCTCTCTGCTAGAATCACTCTCTTAAAGTCAGTCCTTCAAGACATCCCTGCCTACCTCTTATCATCTCTAGCCACCCCCCAATACGTTATAAAGAAAATAAGGAATTTACAAAGGAACTTTATATGGCATGGCCATAACCTGGAAAAACAATGGGCCCTAGTCAACTGGGACAAAGTCTGTAAGACCAAATATCTAGGCGGTTTGGGCCTCTGAGACCATGGAAAAATAAATAACACCATGGGCTCTAAAATTTGGTGGAGATGGCTCAAAACGCCAAAAGAGAATTGGGAAAATCTCTGGAAATGTAAATACTCCCCGAACATGCAACAAATCCATCTGATCAGGATGCAGGAAAAAATTCAAGGCTCCAACATCTGGAATGCGGCTTGGAAAAAAAATCCACTAATATAGGAACACTCTTTTTGGGAAATTTATAATGGACAGAACGCCCTATTCTGGACAAATTCCTGGGAGCAACTGCCACCCCTACAATCGGAAGAAAATCTACACTCCTATGAAAATCACATACAAGATATTTCCACTCTCAAAGTGGCAGATATGTGGACAAACATCTCCAACAACTCTCCCTGGAGAAGATGGAAATCAACCCATCAGGAAATCCAAGTGGCAACGGATTGTGACCTACAACACTGGAAGCAAGAAACAATCCAAAGATGAATTCAAATAAGCACATACCCAGATATCCTCAGATGGGGACATACACCTCATGGAAACTTCACTCTCAAAGAGGAATATACTCTACAGGAAAAACTCCAAAATCTTCAAAAACATAGTATTTGGACAACAATACAGAAATCAAAATTATGTCCCAAAATCTCCATGTTCCTCTATCCCCTTCTCCAGAACAAGATCTTAACCTAGGACAATATTCAAAGATGAGGTTTTATTGGTCACTTGATCTGCCATCTCTTCTATCAACATGTAGAAACCATTGAGCACCTCCTAAACAATTTCACACTCAATGAGGAAATCTAGAATCAAGCTATCCAACTCATGAGAAGAACCAAACGAGTCAAAGATAGCATCACAAGCACAATCAGGGATTGGGGAATTGGTTATTTTAAAATTCTTATCCTGAATAGAATAGAGAAACGCTTACCAGGATTCATAGTTTGGAAACTTTGGAAAGAGAGGAACATAATATTTTTTCACTCCATGCCTTCCCAACCCACCCTCCTCTAGTCTACAGTTCTCTTGCATCTCAAAAAAACTCTTAAGCTCCAATTATGGACCCAGGAAGACTTCCCCTCTGATCCAGGTGAGATCTCGATCCTCAACTCATGGGGCTTCTCATTATCACACTCCACGCCTCCACAACACCCCCCCCTAATAGCCACAACCNTCCCTCTATATGGATTCCCCCCCTCACATGTCTTCCACAAATTCAACTTTGATGGCTCTTCCAAAGGTAATCTAGGATTCACAGGATTTGGAGTTGTCATAAGAAACAACACGAGCCAAATTCATAGCCTCACTACATATAATATGGGATTTGATACGAACAACTCAGCATAAATTTGGGGTCTTATTAAAGGAGTGCAAATGTATCTAGACCTTAACCTCACCTGCCCGATCATAGAAGGAGACTCCAAAGTCAAAATTAACTTGACAACAAAAATCCTAAATGGAAGAGATCCGAAAAAAATAACCCCCAGTTGACACCTTTTGGGCCCCCTACATATCTTTCAGTCACTTCTCATAACCTTTCTTACTCTCACCACCTATCAAATAAGGCGTAGTGCAAAGAAAGTGGAAGACAAATTGACCAATGTAGGGTTTGACTCCACACAAAAGATCACTGTCATAAATTCTAGGTAGTCCCAAATCTTGCCTCTATGGCTCCAATGCAATGAGCCAACCCAGAGGGACTACCCTCACCTGGATGGGGTACCACCTGGATAGGGTTCTAGGAAACTTGGAACCAGGAAGCCAGGGGAGTAATTAACCTCGTTCGCCAGCTCATGGAAATTAATTCCCCCATGGCTCACACCATGAGAGGAGTAATGGTAGTGCACATGGATAGACTAGCTGGGTTAATGGGTATGCGATCCAGCAAGACCAGGAGTACCAGGATCGAGTTGGATATCAACTCGGCTTCAATGGAGGTAGCGGCTATCAAATTAGGATTCAATGGCATCAAGAGGTGTAAATAGGCTCTCGCCCTGGTGTTTTATTCCATTCCTTATCCTCCCTGGTGCACTCCTCTTTTCTAGCTCTTTGACTCTCCCAATATTTCCAAAATTACCACTCTCTGTAACACCTTTTTGTGCACCAGTGACCTCCTCCCTGGCTTCGACACCCTCCATTCACCTTTCACTCTCATTGACCTCAAGCACCCTCTCATCAACTCCATCTCCTCCCACTCCCCTCAACACCTTCTCTTAGCCTCCATTATTGCAACCTTCCACCTCCATACTCCCCCCATCATGCCTCAAGAGAGAGGAAAATACAAGAGGGGTGCTCGTTATTACAACACCCTCTCCCATCACAATAGGATCACCCACTCCCAACAATCTCTCATTTCTCATTTTTCAATCCCTTGGCACACTCTCCAAAGGATGCAGGAGGCTCCTCAATCAACTCCTCTCCAATTCCATGGCATCATCTCGGTCAAAGAGGAAGCACCCTCCTCTAGAGCTCACTTCCCTTTGTTCATCCCTCCTCCACTCCATGGATTGAGCTTGGTAAAAGAGGATGTGCCACCTTCGGGCATGCACCCTTATCTGGCCACCAATCTCCCGCCCCCCCATAATTTTCAATCCAGGTGACCCTCACTACGGCGACGGAAGCTGCATGGTCGAGGAGAAAATCCCCCCAAGCTAGAAATTGGAGGACAATGCAATGGAAGCCAACTAAATCACCACAGAGACAACTAGTAAGGAAGAGGAGGAGGAGAAGCCTCATCATTTCTCCAACTACCTTGTGGAGGAGCACCTTCAACTTCTCTTCGAAATTAGGCAAAAACAAGATGACAAGATGCATTCCTAGAGCATCCTTGGCCAAAGGATGGACATCTTGTTCAACGCCTTAATTAATTCTCCTACGCGCACCAAATTCCCTACATGTGGTCAATGGTTCACCTCGGTCTATACAATTCATGGACAACTAGGCTCAGCTACAGACTGAAGTCTCCAGGTTTTGTTTTTTTTCCTATTCTAGTTGTGGGATTGAAGGTCTAGCTTACCACAGCCACAGGATAGATGAACATGAAGTTTTTTCTTATTTTTTCTATGTATTTATGATTATAGAAGCTATGTCTATAGCTGGTCCTAGCGATAGGTTTCAGAACATGGTTCAAACTCTTTTGCTTACATAGAAAGACTACTACTTTTTGTGTAAACATTTTTTCTACAGTAGTGATGACACTCAAGATCATGTGTCAATCTATGAACATCAAGGGGCCACTTGTTTTGGTTTCCCATTTGTGGTGGAACAGGTGGCCCAGACTTGTCATTATACAACATACAAAGGTCATTAATATAAGGTTCTACTTTTATTTACAAAAAAAAAAAATGAACAAAATGAAAAGTAGTTTATTAATCATTATTTCATGAATAACCCTAATTCCAAATCATAATATTTTATTGACCCATACATGACACATATGATACTTATTTTGTCTTTAACTATGGTGTAATATAATAATTTTTTCCCTGATGGAGCATCCAAATCACAATCATTTGGAACTCGGAAGGTGAGTGTTCTTGGAAATTTTATGGGTCTATATTCATAATATTATATTGACCCATACATGACACATATGATAATTAGTTTTTCTTGAACTATGGTGTGATATAGTATTTTTGTTCACGTTGACAGATCATCAAAATCACAATCATTTGGAACTGGGAAGGTGAGTGTTCTTGGAAAGTTTACGGGTCCATATTCATAATATTTTATTGACGCAAACATGACACATATGATACTTAATTTGTCTCAAACTATGGTGTGATTTAGTAGTTTCGTTGATGCTCATGGAGCATCTAAATCACAATCATTTGAAACTGGGAAGGTAAGTGTTCTTGGAAAATTTATGGGTCCATATTCATAATAGTATATTGATCCATACGTGACACATATGATACTTAGTTTATCTCAAACTATGGTGTGATATAGTAGTTTTTTCGACGTTGATGGTGCATCCAAATCACAATCATTTGGAACCAGGAAAGTGAGTGTTCTTGGAAATTTTATGGGTCAATATTCATACATGTGTTGTACGCAAACTTATTATGGCATACTCTCTAATATTTACATATATCACATCTTCAATGAGATTTTCGCTTGAGACCATTGATATTGATACAATGATTGGAGAAAAAGGTTATCTTATGCTTCATATTTATTGATATTTTTATGATAATGTAATGTTAATTTGATTCCTTTTTAATGGTTTAAATGAAATTATATTTTTTTTACTAAAACTAATTTTATATTTCTTATTGAAGAAGGTTAAAAGATTTATGATTTTAAACTAGTCAGACACGTACTCGCATGACTCATGGTCCTGTTATCTAAATGATACCACAATAACCCTAGGCATGCCAATGTGACAGACAAGGCTAGTTGAGGGTTTTTAACCAATGACTTCACATAACATAGTTCCTTAAAAATACACTCCATCACCAACTGTTCTACCCCCCGTGAGCACAATTTTGGATTGTTAAAACCATTGTTTTTAATGTAAAAATTGATATGATTCACCCTCCAATACCCCTATTGTCAGGTACTTTTACAATATTAATGATACACGATTCCATCAATTCAAAATGATTCTTACATTAAAGTTTCTCATCCTCCTGAAGATTTGTCCATAACTGCTTGCTCTTCTTATACAACTCTCTGATTTTCTGGATTATCAACGCAATGTTTTTCACGTGACCTATAGCCTCTTGCTCCCTTTTTTTTCTTACTTCTGGTGGAGTAGTAGGTACTAATAGGTTCTTCAACTCTATAATGTGGGATCTATAATCCTCCATCATTTGTGTTGTTTTCTCAATTTTTCCCTGTGTGTGTAAATTCTCTCCTTGTGCGCTGTTAGCAATAGTTTTGAATTCTTCTTCAACTTGCTGCTCTATTCTTAAAGTGCACTTCTTTGTTTCATCCCTCTCAAACTTCACTTGTTCAAGGGTCATATCTAGTGTATTTTTTACTTCCTTGTCCAACTGTAATCTTGTATCATATGCATTGGCCCTTGACTGAATTTTCTACGTGACACTTATTTGAAGTTTGTACATCACCTTAGTTGGAATCTTGGGTAGTGCCAATTCCAAATGATCTATTTCCTTTTGTGGCTTCTACACTATATATTAATATACCTACAACATTCCCTGAGTGATACAAAAATTTTCATTCCCCATAGCTATGATCTGCACTGTCTCTTGTTCTAGAACTGTTCTTTCCTAAGAATTTTTTTTTTGTGACTACCTTTTTTGTTGCGATGTAGCAACTTGCAATTATTCCAATGCATGATTCCTTGACCTATGTCGATTTATTGACTATATCCTCCCTCCTCTTCTCAACATCATACTGAGTTTCCACCATTTGATCCTACACTTTATCTACTACTAAATCTATGTCATCCTCTGTAGGTGTAATTTGAGGAACTTCCTTGTGTGCCCTCATTTTCTTGTGTCGTCCTGTTGTCTGTAACACTTTTAGTTTCCTTGCTATTGTCTCTGTCTACGCGGTTGGAACTCGTATATCCAAATCTAGGAGATATCCACCTCATGTTTCCTCCGACATAGGAATATTGGTATCATTCTTCACTCCTCCATTTTTTCCTTCTGCATGCTTATTTTCCTGAGTTGAAGCCTTTGGGGTAGTGTTTTCCTACCTTGGATTTTTAATTGTTGCACCACCCCCTTTATATTGTTTGTTCTCTATTGCTTTCCTTGTGTTTGCTGTTGGGATTGTTGACTTATTTGAAGGTCCAACCTCTACTTGTTGTTTAGTTTTTGGTGCTTTCTTTGGGATTACTAGCACCATCCATTCTTTAGGCCAATATTTCATCACCCACTCTACTTCTTCCCCTGTGAAACAATATCTCAACTGTAGCCATTACTTCTTAGGATACCTCTTAGCTTAGATCCACATGTTGTGCCTTGAAGCTTGAAAATTTCCTATTCCCTGATTATCTCTCACCACTTCTAGTGGTATTCTCCATTGTTTTCTAGATTCTCTTCAATCTCATCATATAACATAAAAAAAATTCTAGAATTCGCCTTCCTTTTCTTTGGATCTGAAGTATTCCATAGAGTTGTATATTTGTTGCACGACATTTTCCTATCCTTTGGTCAAATTCGTTTTATTTTGGTTCTCCCCATCCAGCAAGTGCTATCAATATAATTAGCCATGGATAATTAAATTTTTATCCCAGATCTTGTGCATCCTTGCAATCCTCCAAAATCAATTTTAGAAAATATGGATCCCAACTAAGTAGACTCCCCTTTGTGCATTACGTGACTGCTTCTATTAGTCTTGTAGGGGATTCCTCTTTGTGACATTTTCTCAAAAGTTTACATGCCATCAATTTTGTCGAAAACTTAGTTGCTAGTTCATTTATTTGTCTAATGATCATCCCCTTGGACCCTTTGACATTCCCATATTTTCTCTTTATCTCATCCTCCATGGATTTTTATTTAGTTTCTTCATCCAAGTATTGACCTGGTTTTTCTCCATCTGTTGGTAATCTTGTGATTTCTGCAATTAAGTCCACATCTATGGTGACAGGCCTATCCATCCATAAGATGTCTCCATGTATAAGTGCCAGCAATTTTTTAACATAGGAATTTACATCCTTTCCTCTCCCAAAGTGAGGAATCTCTAGGGGGTTCATAATTCCTGTGTTGTATAGTCATGCAATCCACTCTTTTGGCTCCAGTATGGGATCCCTTGATGGAATCTCTCCTCTACTTTCCATGTAGAATTATTTTTCAAACTTAGGAAACTTCTCCCTATATGCAACATCATTATCAACATACTTAAGCTTAGTCACACATCCTAGCATGTCATCCAATACTTTGTCTCCTTTAGGTATCTGTGGCAATAATAGTGTTAGTTCCTTCTACTTGTTTGGTGTTCTTGGAGCAACATGTGTTTCCCTAGTATTCTTCTTCCCACCTGGTTTTGTTCCTCATATTCTTCATTGTTTGAGTTATCTTGGTCTGTAATATTTTCCACCTATAGTTTTTCCTCCGAGTGCTACATTGGCTCTGCTGCAAGTTGTTTCCCTTCATCAGACTATGTTTGTCCATCATCTTCTTCATTTATCTTTTCCTGTGGTTTTTTTTTCCTAACCCAGTTTGTTGTGTGAGGTTTTCCTCTGTGCCATGGTTTTGTTGTTGGCCCCATGGGTTGATGCCCATTGCTTCTGTTGTTGGATCCTATTGTTCCTACTCTTCCACAATAGTCAGACTCACTGGTTCAATGACTGAAGATGGAATCTCATCCACATCCACCACACCTTTCGAATGATTTAGGTTTTCTTCATCGACGTCTATGTATTGTTCATTCCTCATGACACTTTGTGTTTTCCTTGCAATTCAGTTGCGATATTCATACTTTGGTGGTGCCATGTTGATAAATATGGAAATGGTTGCTCTGAATTCGAAGTGAAAACCTAAGAATCAAATGTTTGCACTACGTTTTCTGCCTTAGCTCTGGTTTTCACAAAGTCATAATGAGTCTTTTCGTTCATGTTTTATTCTTTTATAGGTCATTCTGTAAATGCTCTGTCGTGCCGCACTTTTTCGATCACCACTTTTTCTTTTTCCTGTCATTTTCTATATTGAAACACTGCTTTTTCTTCCTTGTAACATTTGTCTGGTGCACAATGTATTTGTGTTATTTCATACCAATTACTCTTTGTTGTGCACTGTATTATCTAACTATATTTTTAACACTTATCCATCTACTACATATTTTTGTATTTTTCTTCTCTTTCCAATATTTTTTTTTCCTAATTTTCTTTTCAGCCCCTACTATTTACACTATGTACAATTGTAATTTTCTACATTTCAACTACTAAGCGTTACTGGGTTGACTACCCCTATACATTTTTAGTTGACTCTCATTAACCAATACTTAAATCTCCTTGCATGCTATATCTTGCAACTGCACAAAATCTCCATCTATGATAGATTTTATCTCATATGGCCCTAGCCAATGCATCCTGAATTTTCCTAGGTGTTGTAAATATTTTCTACCATAGAGAAGAACCATATATCCTTCCTTAAAGTTCTTCTTTTTAATATGTCTATCATGCCAAGATTTTTCTTTGGATTTATGTACTTCCCAGTGCAATCCAATCATAATCATGTCCTCTTCTAGTTCCATGAGTTGAGACAATATATCTTGAGTTGTGCCTCTTTCTATCATGTTTGTAATGGTTGAAACACATAGACTAGGTATCAAATATTCCAAAGGGACTACTGCTTCCTGACCATACACCAATATGAAAGGTGTATTCCATGTGATTTTCTTGCACGTGGTTCTATAAGCCCATAATATTGCTGGTATATTCACATCCCAATCATCCATGTTTACATTGCAAATTTTAGTTAAGGAAATATCCAATATTTTATTAAATGTTTCCACAATTCCATTATCCTAAGGATGGTATGGAGTGCTATTATGATAGTGTATTCAAATTATTCAGTCATTTACTGAATGGTATTATCGATAAAATGAGTTCCCTGATAACTCATCATAATTCTAGGGCATTCAAATCTTGTAATTACTTATTCAAATAGGAAGTGCGCTATAGTTTCTGCACTGCAATATTTAACTGTTGCTTCCTCATCCCATCTGGTTAAACATTTTTTCATTGTAATGATGTACCTTGCTCAAGATCTTCTAGTTGGTGGATTTATTGGTCCTAAAAAGTCTATTGCCCATTTTTCAAAAACTTTAATAGTTACCTGACGTTTTAGGGGCATTGTTGGCCCTTGACCATGTTTTAAGGAAACACTGGTCATGTTTGACCATTTTTGGGACTTCGACAGGCTGGTCGAAGACGGAGCGCCTAGGTGAAGCGGAGATCGCGAGATATCGCCCATTTTTGGGGATTTTTGGGGCTTTTAGGGTTTATGTAACATGTATGGGATGTAAGCACATGGGTTTACCCATGCTTAGGCCCCTTTTTGTAATGTATAAATAAGTGGCTAAGAATGTAAGAGAAGACGATGCCCTAATTTAGTGAGTTACTAGTCATTGATCGGCTTAGTGCATGGCTAGTTGGATTTATGAAAGGATGTGATGAAGCTTGCAGAGCTAAGTGCAAGTGTTTTGTAAGTGCTTAGTGCACAGACTATGTAAGGCATTGTGTTGTGACCTGATTTTGAGGAAGGTGGATCTAGTGTGCAGTGCAAAGATCACCTGTCCAATGCAGAGTAAGCTCTATGGCTCTGTGCCTGTAAGAAGATTGAACAAGACTAATAAATAAGAAGAAGAGTTGGTGGACGTAGCCCCACATTGGGGTGAACCACATATATACCATGTTGATGTGCTTTGTGCAATGTTATTCATGGTGTTTATGTATCTATTTTCTTAGTGCAATACTCTTGATGTATGGTAGATAGATCTATGAATGTTGAGTGCTTATGATGTGAATGCATGTTAGATATGAGATTATGCTAAGTGCTTAGAGGTGTTTGATCTTCTTATTACAACGGTGTCCTATATTTAGGGTTTAACATGCAATGTGAATGGAATTTAACAACTAATGAATATTTTTAGCTAATTGCTTGGTTAACTATTTTGATCACAGATCTGTGTCCCAACTAGGTTGTAGACACTTGAGTATTTCAACCCGCCTTGCCTCTACCTCGGGTGAGACTTCATCTGCTTTGCAGGTGTTTCCGAAAGGGATGGCATTTAGGGTTTTGTTGGTGCACTGTTGAAGCATTGAACCCTGGGTCTTCCCTTGTGCCAACAAATGGTTTCGTTGTCAGGACCTAAAAATGTGATTGCTGAGAACCAAAGAAAACAAGAAAGCTCTGTGTGTAGATTTGTTGTTGTAGTGCACAGTATTCTACTTGACTTGCGAAGCTCTGTACTAGAAGAGAGTTTGATCTAAAGAAAAGAGGTAATATCTTAAATCTTTGTTCTCTGATAAAGGTAAGATAAGTGAAATTTTTTTCGTCGAAAGTATGAATCTAGGTATGTTTGATAGATTTGGTCCTAGTCTGAAAAATAGGGCACCACTAGAAGAAAGAAGATTTGATATGAATAAATTTGATAGAAATAGTGAAAGATATGTTATTCCTATGCATAGAAATAATTTTTGGACTAACAAGTGGATGAAGGATCCTAGAAAGAATTTGTGCAGATT
>SNQJ01S0218711.1:0-11908 GCA_010110895.2 Picea sitchensis
TATAAAACTTAAAAAAAAATTCCTTTTATTCTTAAACAAACAAACGCACTTGCGTAACTGTGACTGACGGCGAATAATACGAAGATGCTATCCCACACTTCAGCTTTGTTCCTCTCCCGCTTGCCGACTGCCGAGACCTCACCGGTACCTCCCAGCCAACGCTAGGGGTACTCTTCTTCCCCCTTATCCCCCCAAGACGCAAAGGGACCACACACTATCTAGATGGTACGTCTAGCTCCCAGCTCACCTCGCAAGGCTGAGATACCGCTCCTATCCAAGTAGGAAAACCCAACTCCCCACAAGTAATTAGTCAAGTCACAAATCTGGCAGCATAACGTTACGCTAACAACCGATCCCCTTCTTCCTTCTCTTCCCTTTCTTTTATAGAGTTTTAAGAACTTCCATATTTCCCTAAATCACATTTAAATTAAGTTTTAATAAAAATCTTCTAAATATTCTCCTTCGCACAAGTGTCATCCATCCCCCTCTTTCCTCCAATAATTATTTTCTTTAAATTAAAAATTGTCTCATTTCCCTCACCCACCTAGAGTTGCTCCTAAATTTACTCCTAGGTGTTCCTAGATTCCCTTACAGGTTTAAATACTTTCCCTAAAATCAAGTTTCTAATTTAGTTCAAATTAGAAGGTTCTTAATTACAGATTCTTTACTATGTTGACCTCGCTTTTTACCATAAGTTCCCCTCTTTCCCTTATTATGTTTCCCCCATTCCTTAGTTTCCTAATTTTTATTATTCCCTTCTTTCCCCTTTTTATTAGAGCCAAAATGGCAGTTGCGCTATTTAGTCTTTTCCTTTTATTATTAATTTAATATATTTTTACACTTTCACAAGTTAAATAATTTATTTCTTCTTTACCTTTGATATCCACAGATTTTAATTAAGTTCTTACTGTCTTCATTTTACCCAAAAATTTATGAAGTCCACAACTATTACTTAAGTGGTTTTTTGTTTAAAATTTATTATTTTATTTTTATAAGGTATTTTTCTTAAGGGTAGACAAAATTTTACCCCTAGCGAAGTTTTAGACTTAGTACTTAGATTCTGAACTAGGCCACATTTTAGTTAGGGAAGTTGTTTTTTAAAATTTATTAATGAGATATTAGTCGTAGGCCATCTAGGTTCGCTCCTTTAACATCATCAACGCGACATGCCCTTCAGGATGCACTACATGCTCCAAGGGTGCCACTTGCCTCTAGTGTTTCTTTTACGCGACGTGCCCTTCAAGATGCACCACGTGCTCCAAGGGTGCCACTCGCCTCTTGTGTTTCTTTTGCGTGACGCGCCCTTCAGGATGCACCATGTGCTCAAAGGGTGCCACTCGCCTCTTGACTGATTGGTAGACATCAATAACCCCTGGAGTCAACACTCTGGTAGGTGAACTTGTGGGAGACTAAGGGATTCTAATGAATAAGGCCCCCGCCTCATTGCACGCCCCTTAGAATCATCGTGAGCGACTGTCACAATCTACCCTCACGGCATTGTGTGTCCTCTCGAACTAGTTAATCGTTAACCTACAGTTTGAGCCACGGTGGGAGTGCTAGTAGGTTGTGGCAGGGCTGGTGTCCACACCTCTCCCTCAACGTCTCTGGTAGTCGTGTGTGGCCCCTTTACTCCATATGTGAGTCTGGTCGGAAAGATATCGTTAGCCTGCATCATCAACAATCATGTCAGAACATGTCCACATCATATCATCTAATCAAATGCACTGAAATCAAAGTAAAACAATCAAACCCCAATAGCACACTCCCGGACTCGATCTGGAGTCCAAGGGGTTTCGTCGATGCCTCTACATCCTCAAGGTCCAAAACCCTGCACACTTAGTAAAACCGAGTCAATAGCACATGTTTATGTCAAATGCAGTAAAACATCATGTCATCTACCATAACACATCATAATGAAGGACAAATGTTTTAATATCATAATAGTCCAGATCACTTGCAAGCAAGTGTCCTCAAAGAATAAGTTTTCTCAGTGCGCTAAAGCAGGATGTTACAGATGCAGGTGAACCAAATTGACATTCATATCCTATTTGTATCTAGAAGGGTAGAATGTGAGGCTAAGGGCTTCCACAAGCCCAATCCAAGTGGTGGTTGGTTTTTTATTTGTTGCATGTCCTGCAACCAATAGCTTGGAAAACCTTATAATATTTAACTTGGTGAATGAAACTTCTCATCTTTATGAATCGGATTATATTCAAACCTTGTTTTTAGGTTGATATTATAGTTATTGAATACTTCTGGATCATGAGATCCATTGTAAATGGGCACCTCACATGTGGCACACTAAGGAAATAAATTGCTAAAAATTATGTCATTAACCTTATTGGCTAACAAAGCAGTGATGTCGGCAATTTCTATGACCCTTTTAGAAGTAATAAGTGTTTCCATGACTCAAGTGGTAATTTTCTTTGATGAATATGAAAAGAACCACAAACACAAGCCTTAGAAACTTGGTTTCTTTAAAAAAAAATGATTTACAAAATTACCTCTCACTTCAAAGGTCACAATAATTTTCTCATGACAATGATGAGTGAAAATATTTCAAATACATGAGCTCCAAATAAAATGAAAACGTTTAAAGAAACTAGATATATATTCTTTCCCTATTTTGAAAAAGACATTGATTCATATTATTAACAACAAATATTAAAGGTTTTAGTCACCTCTTTTTACTAATTATTTTGCATGAGGTCCATAGAAATTAAGAAGGGAACAACCACAACAACAATAAATAATTAATTGTGAACCCTAATAACTAATTGATTGAGTAGAACAACAACCGATAAAAAAGGAGTTCAACTCTTGCAAAGGGAAATGAAGTGATGTCATTGAAAGTCTAAGGGAAACCATAATGTGCAAATTGATTCTACAACCAATTATAGACAACCATTGCAAACAAATTCTGCAACCCTCCATATTCCCTTTCACTACTACAATGGGCGCAAATTACGACGGTTTAAAATTTCATCGTATTTTTTTTGAATTTTTTGTACTAAATATACTTTTTTTTTCGGGGTCCAAATGTTGGTCGCTCTAGCGACCAAAATTCTAGGTTGGTCATTTTAATGACGAATCTTGGTTGCTCTAGCAACTAACCACCATTTAGTCTCTCTAGCGACCAACAAGGGCATGTGTGGGAATCAAATGGTCATTTGCGGCAAATCAATCATATATATATCCCAGTTACGACAAATTTTCTATAGTTACGACAATCATTTTCTACAGTTGCGAAAATCATTCGGGTGTTCTGATGAAATGGTGTTCTGGTTTTTATGAAATCTTGATTTCAATTCTCTTTCAAGAAGAGAAACATTGAATTGATCAGACTCTACATAGCTGAGATTTTGAGGGTCAGTACTTAAAATTTTTCTGTGTGATTTAGTAATTTGGTGCTATTGAACTATTATATGGTTTATTTTCACTCCTTCTAAGGGTTTAGAGGAAGAGGTTATAGGCACTAATTATGGATTAAAGATATATGTGTTAAGTGTTAATGGTAATACATACAAACATTTAGGGGTTATAGGGGATAATTCTTAGGGGTTATATATGCTAGGGTTTTAGTATTTAAGTGATGAAGACGTTATAGGTATTTGGAAATAATGGGTTATAACTATTAAAAGTTAAATGAATTATAAACTAGATGAGGTGTTAGGTTATAGGCACTAATTATGGATTAAAGATATATGTGTTAAGTGTTAAAGGTACACATACAAACATTTAGGGTTATAGATAATTTTAGGGGTTATATATGTTGTGGTTTTAGTATTTAAGTGATGAAGACGCTATAGGTATTTGGAAATAATGGTTATAACTATTAAAAGTTAAATGAATCATAAACTAGATGAGGTGTTATGGTTATAAATATTATAAAGGTTAGATATTAATGGTTAAGTTCTTACATGAGTTATGGTTAGGGAGTTTAGGGGTGATATTAGTTAAAGGACATAAAGAGTATACATATTTGAACTCTATAGGGGCTATAGTTGTTAATAATTATGTGATACATGTGTAATGGGTTATATGGGTGAGGGGTTGATATCATGGCAAAGTGAGGTTAGTGTTTTACTTATATGGATTATATGGATTTAGTTTTTTACGAATAGGGTAATATCGTTAAGGGTTAAAGGGGTTAGGGTGTTAAGTGTTAGGAGTTATGAGTTATAAGGATTAAAGGTTATAAGAGTATTTGTTATGGCTTGGAAGTGATCAATGTTAGGTTTAGTAAATTTTAAGGGTTACAATGGTTATAAAAGCCTTATGGTTTATAAGTTCATGTATTACTAGTTATAGATGACAACTTATAGAATTAACAAAGATGTGTTATCATATTAAAGAGGACATATAAGCTATATGTATAAGACCTAGGGTCTATAAATGCCTAGTGTATTATAGGGTTATGAATTATAAGGTATATATGAAGAAGGTTATCAAAGTTGTGTGTTGTAATATGGTTTGTAGAGAATAGATGTGATATAATTTATAATATTTAGGTGTTAACATTTATATGTGTAAGAAATTAAACATTATAGGGGTTAGTGATTAAATTGATTACAAATCTTAGGTTCTATATGGACTACAAAAGATAGAGAAGCTATAAATTATAGGTTTTATGGAATATATATATATATATATATATATATATATATATATATATATATATATATATTGTGGGTTATAAGTGTTAATGTTTTTGTACCCATACATAAGGATTTAGGGCAATAGGGCCAAAGGGATTAATTGATGATAAAGCTTAGGATTTATCAATATCATTAATGGTTATAATGTTTATTTTAAGGGTTATACTAGTCATTGAGGGTGAGAAAGTTAAATGGATTAGATGTTATAGGTTAGATATCATGACATATTATATTTCTTATGGGTTATAATATTATGGAATAGGGATTATAGAGGTTAAGAATCATGTATTAAATGGGTGAAATCTATGTGTATTAGGTGTTATGGGCTATAAGTCTTAGAAATTAAGGGTTATAAAATCTATAAGTTTTGGCATTGTCTAAACATTCAACTTTTTGAACCTTTTTCAATCGAACTTATGTAATAGATCTTGGTGAAATCCCATTTTAGTTGTTTAAATTTCATTTTTTTGAATGCATAAATAGATTCAACAACATGAAAAACCTTTTAGGAACTCAAATTATATAGAGTCAATCAATCAAATATGGAGTTCCAACAAATTTTGCTCAGATTTCAGTAAAAAACATCGTAAAATATACCCATAAAACCCAAAAGTTGAATGTTTAGGACTTACTTAAGGCCTTAGGTTATGGATTAATAGTCATAAGGGTTAGAGTTTCTAGAGTTGGCTATATTAGGGGTTAATAATCTAAGGGTCTATAGGTGATAGGGGTTATATACATTAGGTGTTAGTAGTTACATATAGGTTTATGAGAGATAACGACTATGGAAATAAGGGTTAGGTGATCCACCTCCCATTATTAATGTTTCATGCTTTAGGTTTCATGCTTTGTCCCTTTATTTTTGCTGAACATGTTGTATAATTTTCATTATAAATATCTAAATATATACCAAATTATTGAATAGATTTGTATATTGTAATTATAATGTTTCAATGGATTTGCTGTAATAGGTAATACAATGTCAACTCTAGACTCCAGAAAAGAGAGCTTGTTATGTTAAAGAGGCACATGGTGATTCATGGCAGATGGGAAATGCTATTTCCTTTGTTGTGATGAAGGGTTTTAATGGAAGAAGACTACCTTTAAAATAGTTGAAAAAAATTGTAGAGAATGGACATTTGAAGGGGCACACATCGTCCCATGGTAAGCAATTAGTTATTATAGATCTTTAATGGTATTATACATTAATTGTTTTTTTTAATTTATCTTCAAAATAATATTTGTGATATACTTAATTGCATATTTATTTCTTCCTATTGTTTTTATTTAAAGAAACCATCCTAAGAATGATGCTGTCAGGAGACGCTTACTGGAGATACTAATCTAAGAACAAGCCGAACTTAACGGGTAGTGGATAATGGTGATCACTTATTCTTATGGAAAAATGATGATACACACACAGCTTGATGATGATGGGGACAAATAGATTGATCCAAGATGATTTATAATGCTCCAAATGATGATGATGTCAACATGGAGGAGGACAACTGCGGATGACAATGATGACAGTGGTGATGAGGACAATGATGATGAATATATTTTGATAAACCTATCCTTCAAAATGCTATCACTGAATGTCTATATAGCTGCTAAATAATAACAAATGTTCTCTCCGCTATAATGTTGTTGGTCAAATTGAAAGTATCAAATGGTTTGTCAAACACATGTATGACATAGGTTCTAAGGTAAGAAACATGCATCGTTTATGCAATTTTCAACTTTATGTTATTTTATTTTCAGTGTCAATTGATGTTCAAATTATGATGCAATATTTATAATGATTAATATAATTTTCATTATTGATTTTTTTTGTATATTGTTGTTGGTAGGTTGATAGGTGAACATTTCTTACCATCACCAAATAAATTACCTCACACATACCGAGAATTATCTCCATTCTAAAAGAAATAGAATTGAATATCATGCTATTGATGCATGCCCTAATGATCATTATTACATATTATGGGCAATATGCATTTGAATCAAATTACCCACAATCTTCAGTCATTAGATATTGAACTGATCAGTTAACAAAAATGTGCCTCACAAGGTTCTTCTTCATATTCCAATAATTCCACGCTTGCAGCAACTATTTAGATGTTAGAACATAGCACAATTTATGGATTACCACATTTAATATAAGTGAAGATGATGTTCTTCTAATGCCTACATTGTTCTTTTTAATAAAAAATATCTAAAAAATTGTCAATTTTTAAAGAAGAACCTGTAATGTTAGACATTCATTGGCAACTGATGGTGTAAATACATTTGGTGAGCTTAGGTCTATCTACTCGTTGTGGCCTATTTTTTTTATAAACAATAACTTCCTCCTTGGATGCCAATAAAGAGAGCACACACAAGTTGGCAATGATTGTTCCAGGTGTATATTTTTATAATGACATTTTTTTTTAATGTTTAACATTTCATTTGTCTTGTTCATTGCACAATTCCATATATGTATACAAGGTGTAGTAATTATGTATTTTAAACCATTTAGGTAAGTACCAAGTGAAAGATAAGAATGTATATATTGAGCCTCTCATGTCGCATTAGAGATGTTAAAGTTATGGATGACATCACTACGTACAACATCTCTAGACCAATAGATCAAAGACGATTTCAATTCCATGGAAATTTACATGGACAATTAATGATGCATCGGGACTAACATTTTGTGGTATGTAACACACTATTGCACTTAAATAAGTTAGATATTGATGATATTATAATGTTTGTTTCTTAAATAATTGTTTGTAATATAACTAATGTTTCCATTGATGTGTGTCTTCTAGGTTTGCAAACAAAGGTTAAATTTTGGTATGTCCGGGCCAGGTCCTAGGATGAGAGATCTTGTCGCTCAAAAGTTTTAGGAAATGAGGTGTTTGATGAATATAGGAACTTTTTCCCTAAGAACCATAGGTATCGAAATAATGATAAACATATTTTCAATGGTAAAGAGGAGAGGATAAAACGATGAAGAATGACACCACACCTATGGAAGTTGAAATATAACAGATCAAATCATCAATGTAAGTCAATCTTTATCATCATATGTAATATATTACATTTTTAATTGTGTTGAATTATCATATCTACTGTGTATAATCTAACAAATGTTGTGTTAATTTCATTTATTTAACATATATCGTCAATGCATTGATCTGCTTCCACAAGGAATCAAAAGTTTCCCCAAACAATTTTGTAGGTTTCCCTACTATGAAAACTAGAAATAACTCATTTGTCGACACAATGCATATCGGGAAGAACGTGAACATAAATGTTTTGGAGAATATTAGATGGAAGGCATGACAAAGAAAAAATTTATAAATTCCAGTGACATTCAATGAAGCCAATCATGCAATGCTAACTATTATTGATTTAAATAGGACTAAATAACCATGGGAGGCTATTTAAAGAAGATGAAAGCAATGTTGTAAAAGAGCTCATTCGAAAAATTAGATTTCCAACAAAATTTTCTTCAAACATCAAGAATTTATTAGCAAAGAAAGGTGAATTTGGTGGGTTAAAAATACATGATTCTGCATACCTTCATCAAGGTACTTTTCAGATATTTGTTATGTATTGGTAAGAATCGATGTAATATTTTAAATTTTGTAAACAGGTTGTTATTATGAAATCAAAAATTTATTAATCTGCCATTGTTTTGTTACAATATATGCTACCTCTATCTTTGCCCGGATATCTTTGAGACAATGTCAAACAAGTTATATCTAATCTTGGAAAATACATGAGGTAAATAATGACGTATTTAATTACATACATTTATATGTAATAAAATGTTGTAGAAATTTTGATGACATGTGTTTTTAATGGTAATATTCATATACAATATTGTCTCTTTGTTGAAACATATTTTGTTCTCATAACATTTGTAGGTGGTTGTCATCTAAATAAATCCATAAGGAATATATAAAATATTGGAAGAGAGAAATTCCTCGTTTAATGTGTGCAATGCAAAAGTATCTACCTCCAGCATTTTTCAATGCATAAGAACACTACCTCATACACCAAGTCGAGGAGATTGAATTGTGTGGACTTGTACACACAAGGTCAATGTGGATGGTGGAGAGACACTTGAAGTCATTGAAGGATTTAGTTAGACAAAAAGCACGTCCCGAGGGTTCTATGGTGGAGGGGTATATGGTATATCAAACGTTAGTGTATAGTAGTGATTATCTTCCTGATTTAGGGAGGAAAATTAATATGCACTGCATTTGGGGTGTCAATAACATCAAAATATCTGAAGTGGAGGTCTTGGTTGGGAATGGTAAAATGAGGAAAGTGAAAGGTATTATATTATTTGATTTTTATTTATATTGTATTTCTTCAATTTATATTATACCTCCATCAATTATTATTATTATTCATTATTCTTACTAATTTATATATTTTTCATTGTAGCTGGTCGAGTGTGGGATGCACTACATTTATACATTGCTAACAATCTTGATTGGATGAACCTATGGATAGAACAATGTGAACAACATCATGGTAGGTTATCATGGGAAGGGGTGGCTACATTAATTAAAAGAACTCATCGTAATGAAGATCACAATCTTACGCAGAGGGAGATTGATTTAGCATATAGTTTAAAAGATAAACAGGTAAGCATATAAAATTTTACCTGCACTTTTTGTTATTATACAAAATGTTAATGTATTATTTTTTAATATTTATTATGTTTAAATATGTTTATGAATTATTAATTTATTTTGTACTTGTCGGGAATATTGCAGTTGAAGCACCACAAAGCTATGTGGTATAATGGTTGAAAACTTCGCGTCAAAAGGGTGGATGACACGAAGAAAACCGTCGATTCAGGGATAACTACAGTGTTTCAAGTCACTAATGTTTCTTCTAGAAGTGACAAACATCCAAGACTAATAGAAAATAGATATTATGGACATTTGGATGATATAATCGAGTGTAACTTCAAATCCTTCAAGATAATGTTTTTTTAGGTCAAATGATATCGTTTACGGATAAATGAATGTGATCCTGAAAGAACTGTTATTCAAAATGACAATGGTTTTACCATGGTTAATACAAGGACATTTGAACCTGGTCTAGAAAGTTATGTTCTTCCAAGCCAATGTGAGCAAGTATTCCATTGCGAGGTTCCCAGTAAACCAGGTTGGTCGTTTGTTGTTAGATATGATCCAAGAGGAAGGCCTGTAAAGTATAATGTACCAAAAGAAGATGATATTCAAGAACTAGAAGGTGATACAAAGGAACATGAGGAGGTAGACTGTGTATCGTCATATGATGAAGTCGAGGAAGTTGATCGACCATATGATGTAGATGATATTGTTCTCGATGATGCTATATCTGATGATGATATTATGGAAAATTATGACAGTATTGATGATGATGTTGATATGGAGAATGTATTCGACGATGATTCTGAAATACTAGATGATGATACATAATATGATGATTTGGATGAAGAAGAAGATCAATGATATTCCTACATGTGGTCAGTCATTTGTACTCTAGATCTCTTATGTTTTTTTTCTTTCATGTAATCTTAGTGTTGTTTTTAATTATAGTTGTTAAATCTAGATAGATTGGGTATTGGGGAAATGACAATGTTCATGATGAAGATGATATTGACGATGTTGAGCTTGATGAAGAAGAAGATGAATGATATATATAGGTATGTGTGTTATATGATGACGTAACATCTCGCTCTGGCGCACTAAGCGAACTTATTCCTTGAGGACACTTGCTCGCAAGTGATCCAGATTATTATGATATTAAAACATTTGACTTTAATTAGGATGAGTTATGGTAGATGACATGATGTTTTACTGCATTGACATAGACAAGTGCTATTGTCTCGGTTTTACTGAGTGTGCAGGGTTTTGGACCTTCAAGATGCAGAGGCATCGATGGATCCCCTTGGACTACGGATCGAGTCAGAGAGTGTGCTATTGGGGTTTGATTGATTTACTATGATATTAGTACATTTGATTAGATGATGTGATGTGGATATGTTCTGACATGATTTGTTGATGATGCAGGTTGATGATAACTTGTCGACTAGACTCACATATGGAGTAAAGGGGCCACACACGACTACCAAAGAGGTTGAGGGAGAGGTGTGGACAAAAACCCTGCCACAGCCTGCTAGCACTCCCGCCGTGGCTCGAACTGTAGGTTAACGATTACCTAGTTCGAGAGTACCCACGATGCCGTGAGGGAAGACTACGACAGTCGCTCACGATGATTCTAAGGGGCGCACAATAAGGCGGGGGCCTTATTCCTTAGAATCCATTAGTCTCCCACAAGTTCACTTGGCGGAGTGCTGACTTCAGGGGTTATCGATGTCTACCAATCATTCAAGAGGTGAGTGGCACCCTTGGAGCACGTGGTGCATCCTGAAGGGCACATTACGCAAAGAAACAAAATAGGTGAGTAGCACCCTTGGAGCACGTAGTGCGTCTTGAAGGGCACATCGTGTTGATTATGATAAAGGAACGAACCTAGATGACCCTAAGACAATCAACACCTTAAGAAATTTTAAAACAAATCCCCTAATTAAATGTCGCCCAGTTCAAAATCTAAGTCCTAAGTCTAAAAACTTTGCTAGGGGTAAGATTTTGTCTACCCTTGAGAAAATATCTATATAAAATTATAATAATAAAATTTAAAATAAAACCCCTTACGTAATAATTTGGTCTTCATAAATTTTGGGGTAAAATGAAGAGAGTAAGAAATTAAATAAAATCGGTGGATAAAATATATATGTATATATATAAAGAAGAAATTAATTATTTTTAACTTTTTATAGTTTTAAAAGATGTTGAATTGATAATAAAAGTGAAAAGGGGTTAAATTTCAACTGTCGTTTTTAGCTCTAATAGAAAGGGGAAAGAGGGAAATTATAATATTTAGGAAACTAGGGGATGGAGGTAACATAAAAAGGGAAAGAGGGGAACTTATGGTAAAAAGCGAGAGGTCAACTTAGTAAAGAATCTGCAATTAAGAACCTTCTAAATTGAACTAAATTAGCAACTTCATTCTAGGGAAAGTCTTTAAAACCTGTAAGGGAATCTAGGGATGCCTAGGAGTAAATTTAGGAGTAACTCTAGGTGGGTGAGGGAAATAAGACAATTTAATAAATTAAAGAAAATAATTATTGGAGGAATGTGGGGGATGAATGACACTTGTACGAAGGAGAAATTTTAGAAGATTTTTATTTAAAA
>SNQJ01S0218712.1:0-15276 GCA_010110895.2 Picea sitchensis
GCTAATTGATGAGCCTCAAGAGACTAAGCCCCAAATTTTAGATCATGTACATACTCATATACATGTGCACATCCTAGATACACCTTTAGAAATCCCAGTGAGATACAAATCTCATGCTTTATCTCCTACCACTGCAAAAATCCCAGATAGACACAAGCCCTTAGATTTGCCTCCTATCCTCCATGACCTTCCTACCAATTACATAAATAATATTCCCAGGTTTGATGGAGAAAATATGAAGATCACTGCTGAAAAAAATGTTCAAAGTATTGAGGATTTTCTTGATCTGTTTGAGGTGGAAGAAGATGATGTATGTATCAGGATTTTTGCCCTATCATTGTAAGGTAAACTCAAAAATTGGTTTAATAATCTTTCAACTGCAATCATTTTCAATTTCCATCAATTCATGCAAGTTTTCCTAGATCGATGGGTGATCATGAAAAATGTCTTTCTCATCCTAGAAGAATATGACCATTTGAAAAGGCACGCAGGGGAGACAGTACCTCAATTTTCAGCAAGGTTCAATAAGGTATATCATGCAATGCCTCCTAATATAAGGCCACCCCCAGGATCATCTCACTTGCATTACCTAGATGCCTTTGATCCTGAGATGGCATTCCAATTAAGAGAAAGGAACACTACAACAGTTGAAGAAATGAAAAATGTTGCAGTCGATGTGGAAGCTAACTTGTTGAACAAAAAGGCAAAGTTAGAAGCATTGAGAAAAAACAAAACAGAAAAGGAGCATGTGAGGTCCTTAGAATTAAAGATAGATATTCTAATGAAAATTGTTAGTGAAATGATGTATATGATTAACAGGAAACATACAAATTTTGTTCAAAGATCACCTGCCCCATCAGTTCAAGAAATGAAAAATCTTAATGTTTCCAAACACTTTGTAGCTCAACCTTGGTATCCAAGATTGGATAATGATTGTTTCATGTATTAAATTCACAACATAGTCAAAGATGAAATTCCAACTCAGCTTGCAGAAGAGCCATTAATTGATATGATGTGTATGTTTGATGATTTTCCTTTCATGGATGATCTTCCCAAGTATGATGAGGATTACATTCATATGGATTTTCCAAAGAAATCAGTAGCATATTGTTGGGAGGAAGACAATCAGTTGCAATTTAAATAGGACAATCAATCTGTACATAGAAATCATGACAACAAGGATCAAAATGAAGAAATTCTCAGAGTAAGTGTACATAATTTACCCTTATGTTTCTCCTCCTTTAAATTACTGAGAAAAATTTATGAACAAGTTGTAAATAGTGAAGAAGAAAAACCCTCTGATGAAATAGTGAAGGATGTCATTGATGATAAAGAGGCCATTTCAGATCCAGGATTACAATCTCCAAGTTTCTTTGATTTTCAAAGTTCAGGGGAAAATGTAGAGCCTGAAGCAGAATTCGAAACACTGAAGTGTAACTTTGTACCATTAGTTTTTGACTCATTCAAAATCTTGAAGGAGACTCTTGAGGAAATGTTGAAGGTTAAACACATAGAAAGCCAGAACCTAACATGTGAATCAATGAAGTAATCTTGTCAACCCTTTCAGGATCCCATAATAGAAATTTTAGATGATATATGTAGTCAGGAGCCTTTTTCGACATTCAATTATGGATTGAAAAACATCTATGATTGTGACATGATCAGACAATCAGCTTCATTTCCCAGTTCAGTAGGAGGATCATCACAAGTCCCCTCGGAGTATTTGCAGTCATGTAAAGAAGCGTTGGACGACACAGAAAGAATAGGTGCAAAATCAAGTCATGAGGTTAAATTGTTTGAAGTTGAAAATCAAAGGATGGGCCAAAACTATATTGATCCTGTAAATACATATATGGAGAAATTTTTCAATACAGGATCCTTTTAAATTTCTAGTATTTCTCTTATTTTTCAGGTTTATCGAATTTTGTGTGGTGAAGAACAAGATGGAAACTACTCTCAAGCACCATCAGCAGGCCAAGTTCTGAGTTTGATCAAAAGCAGTAAAGAAGTAAAATTATCAAAGAAAATGATGGATTGGCTTCACTGGCATTTTTCCATTACTTAATGGAAATATAATTTTAGTAGGTTAGATTAGATAGGTGTGCAAATAATCTTGTTGGGAAAGCATGTGTTTTATTTTTTGTTTCCATTTTACTTCAAAAAACAGTCAAAGTCTAAATGAATAATCAACTGGTGTCCAGTCACTAAGTTGCGGGACAGATCAAGATACGAGTGGTGGGATCAGCCCAATGGACAAAGCACTAATGTACGAAGCCTGATATCTAGTATTCTTTACACCTCCTAAGGAGTTGTTGTCCCCAATTGGAGCCTATGTTAGGGTCCTATGATATATTCATCAGGTCTCCAGTTATCTATTTGGAAATTTTTCTCTTATCATTTTGAGAATGTCTTCATGATAATAAGCTCAAGAGTAATGGTCTAGTGGTGTATCTTATATTTCAAAGAGTTGTCCAGGTATATCCAAAGTTGACAAGATATGGTTTGAAACTTTTGAATATAAAAGGTTAAAGAAATAGATTTCAGTAACTAAGGGTCAAATTTTTATGTGTTGCAAGCTGCCGAAAGTTCCTAGTTAGCTAAAAGGTAGGCGCAACTCTCAGTTAGTTGCTGAAAGTGTAGAGTTTGCTAACGGTTAGACTGTCCCATCAGGCTCTCAAACCGCCATCATTACACAGGTCATGATGATCTTAAATGCTGCCAAAATCATCTATGAGGATCATTTGTCATGATCTGGGTGATTCGTTATGATTCTAATTGATTTTTTTTTAAATCATTAAACCCTAAGATATCAATTCCAAAACCCCATCACGATTTCATTCGCCATCACCATTTCGTGTAGCAAATCACATGGAGGTCTATCTTAGTCGGTTTTAAATAAAAATCATGATATAAGGTTCCTTATTTGCTAAGTGTTTGTTTTAAAAGCTCAACCATCCACAAGTTTGTTGGTCTCATGAATTTCCCTCATCTGTTTTTCCTCTCTCATTTTTCCTAGCGTTGGTCTCCCATCCATCAACCCAGATTTCAGTATTTTCAAGATATTAACAGGTTTTTTGCAGATGACTACTGGAGGAGCATTTCTCAGGAGGGAGATGCAAGATATTTCCTATCTAGAATCTCATCCAAATATTTGTCAAATGTTCAAGGGTGCAAGCTGCTATAGGTTTTGTAAGAAATTACAAGGGTATCATCAAGGAATTGTAGAGGCCTTTGCCAAAAGTTTTGATGGAGCCAAAGTGTAATTGGGTCCTCTGGAAATGCAGATAGATGATGCAAGTGTTGTTGCAGCAACTGAGATGCCTGGAGAGGGTGAGAGATGGTTCAAGACCACTTCCATTAAAGACTTTGAATTTAGATCTTACCTTAAGCCAGAATTCCATAGCATTATTTGGAAAAAGGACTTTCCCAGAAATTACTTGGAAGACAAATGGAAGAAATTGTTGAAGGTTATTCAGGTGTACATAAACTATGAAGGGAGGTATGGTAGGGTCATGTTGTACCATTCCAGGCTTATAAATCATTTCACAGGTAGAAACCCTTTGAATTTTCCTCATTATCTTCATAGGAACCTCACCAAGATGGCACAAAAAGTCCAAGCTAAACCTGAGAAAGAAAATAGTAGATTGTTCCATCATGTCCTTATTAAGCTTATAGTGATGGAGGAACTCCAAATAAGAGAGAAGACATGGGAATATCTCCTATTTTGGGGAGAATTTGAGCAAGAGATCCATCCTAAGAGTAAGAAGACACCTACCAAGAAGTCATCTACACCAAAGAGCAGTAAGAGAAAGAGAAGGGCTATGTCACCAGTTCAGACAAAAAAACCAACCCCTTCACCCAGGTCTAAGAAGGCAAAAAAGAAGCTTGATTTCGATCAGGGAATAGAGGTCTAGAGAAGTGTTGTTACTAAAAACATATTGAATTTTCCATACTTGGATTCTGAGTCTGAACCACCCATAGAGGAGAGAGAGGAAACTGAAGTTGAAACTACAGCCTTTGAAGTACCTGAGACATCAACAACAACAAAAAGATCAGTAGAGAATCCAAGATTCAGAAGCTGAAAGAGGAAGTGACAGAGCTTAGGTTGTTAGAAAGAGTCATCAAATCTCAGAATCAGGCTATGAAAAGAACATATGATGGGGTAAGAGACTCATTTAAAAGGTTAGCCCTGATGTATGTAGCTCTGAAAAGGAATAATAAAAGATTGTCTAAGAAAAACAAGAAACTTTACCAAATGATCAAACTCTTGAGGTTTAAGCTATCACATAGAAAACCAAAACCAAGAGCTCACCTTGGTCTAGAAGCTTTGGCTGAAGTTTCTATGGACCTAAACAAGGAATCCTAAGAATTAGACAGAGTAAAGGAATCAAATTTTGCAATTTTGAACGGTTTTTGAAAACCCAGGATTTTCGGCAGCTTATTTTGGTCCACAGAGGTGTTGTTAGTTGTCGAATCCCTTGAATTTCGGTAGTTAAATCGGCTATGTTCTATACGTGTTAGTTGTCGAAAGTGCAGAGATGGAAAAAAGGATAATACGTTCTCCTAGATCAGATCCATTGGCTTCCAGATCACTCGAGGATATTTTCAGATGCATGCCAACTCCTAAATAGATGAGAAGAATATCTTCTTCAGATTTTAAGGAAAATAAAAAGGAGAAAGGTTCAAAGATGATTCCATTTTGGTTGAAGATAATTGATTCATGACTCAAGTGTCAGTGAAAGATTTCAAGAAATCCTATCATCATCCAGCAAGGCTATATAGATGTCAAAGACTATAGTGTTGATAGGGATTTAATCACTTATGAATAGGATCTGTCTCCTGGAATTTTGTAATAGGATAGATTTTATAAACACTTGTAATTCTCAGATCCATCATTTGAGGATCTAAAACGGTTTTGTGAAAATTATATAAGCCCATAGAGGCCAAAGTAAAAAGGGTTGTTCAGTTAGATTGGCAAGGAAGGATGGCATTGAAATGTCCCCATCCACTATAAAAATGTTTCAAAGGTTGTAAGTGACTGTTACATATGAATACAAAGGCATTATATTTCCATATTCTTGCGTCATGTTTAAGTGGTGAAGTTTTTCCCTGATGTAACTTGTTGCTTTCCTATTTCACATTTTTTTTCTTTCTATATTGTTTATGAGAAGATAATGTGCAGGATTTGTTCTTAACACCCTATGCTGGCTTGAAACAATATTTATGTTTTCTTCCAAGTTTGAAATGTAGAATTCGGATAAGCTTTTCTCTGCATTTGAAATGAACTTCGATCTATTCTTCTTTTTCCATTTTATAAGCTCAAAGGATCCACTGAAATTATTACCCTGTCTGGTTACATTTTGTCTCAGTTATTCATTCATCTATCATCTTAACCTCTTAACTCCATTTTTCCCAATGGCCCCTTTTTGTGGTCTCAACCAAAAACTCTAAAAACAAATCCTATTCTGCATAGCTAGCCTAAGACCCATACTCAAACAAATCTAAATCTCACAGAGAGATCCCTCTCTGAGTCTTGGAGGGATAGATCCTTGACTCGAAGTGGTTTTGTGGTTACCCCTTTCGATTTCCTCCTCAGCCTGGGAAATTACAGGGTGATAACACTTTGTAATTGATACTTGTGGGTTGAGTGAAAGTTTTGAGGCTATAAACCCTGAGTGACATTCCCAACTATCTTTTCCTAGCCAAGCAATATCTGAAAATGATTGAGTAAGGTATTCCATACCTTTTCCTCAACAATATGTAAGCAAGACAGTTACAGGTCTACCAAATTTCAAGGTTGACCATGAAGGTGTGTGCAAGGGATGTGCACAAGGAAAGAACATCAAGAATCCTTTCCAGAAGAGTGATAGTAAAGTTGAAAGAGTCCTAGATCTCATTCATTCAGATGTATGTGGCCCAATGCCATCCACCTCTCTTAGTGGGTATGTATACTATGTATCAATTATTGATGACTATTCTCGCAAGACTTGGGTTAACTTATTGGAATCAAAAGATGAATTTCTTGGGAAATTCAAGGAATTCAAAGCCTTGATAGAGAATCTCTCTGAAATAAAAATCAAGATAATCAGGTCAGATAATGGAGGAGAATACACCTCAAAAGAGTTTGTAATATTTTGCAAAGATCTCAGGATTAAGAGGGAGCTCACCACTCCCTACAATCCTCAACAAAATGGTGTAGAAGAAAGAAAGAACAAAACTATAATGGAAGCAGTGAATACCATGATCCATGATCAAGATCTTCCAATGCACTTATGGGAAAAAGAAACAAGAAAAACAGTGTATGTACAAAATAGATTACCCCATAGTGCATTTGGGTTCAAAACCCCGGAAGAAATGTTCTCCGGAAAGAAGCCAGAAGTAAGTCATCCCAAAATATTTGGTTGTCCAGTGTTTGTACACATTCTAAAAGAGAAGAGAACCAAGATAGACCCTTCAAGAAAGAAGGGAATATTTGTTGGATACTATGAGGTCTCGAAGACCTTCAGAATTTACATACCAGGGTACCATCATATTGAGATCAATAGAGATGTAGCCTTTGATGAATATATAACACTAAATAAATCAAAGAGATATCATCTTGAAGAAGTATATGAAGAAGAACTTGTAGCTCCCAGAGTTGCAGAACCAGTGAGGGAAGTCACATTTTCCCCTGATGATGAGATTCATGAAGTTCATGATATGATAGAATCTCAAGAACCTCCCCAGATAACGATCTCTCACAAGAGAAAGCCAACTTGGGAAAGGGAACTTATTCAATATGGAGAGAAGTATGGTGCCCCCGAAGGAACCATGAAAAAAGTTAATAAACCTAAGGCATTATCCAGTTATATGACTTTGATGTGTGATATCATAGAGAAGGAGCCTACTTGCTTTGAATAATCCATTCAAAATAAATAATGGGCAGATGCCATGACAAAAGAATACAAATCCATTATAAATAATGATGTATGGGAAATAGTTCGCATACCGAAGAGCAAAGATGTGGTATCTTCCAAATGGCTATACAAGATAAAACATGTTGTTGATGGACGTATTGAGAAATATAAAGAAAGGTTTGTAGCTCGTGGATTTTCTCAAAAGGAAGGCATTGACTATGAAGAGATGTTTTCTCCTGTAGCCAGATACACTTCTATCAGAACCTTCATAGCTCTTGCAGCTAATATGAAGTGGAAGTTACACCAGATGGATGTGAAAACAACCTTCTTAAATGGTGTCATTGAAGAAGAAGTGTATATAGAACAACCTTAAGGGTTTGAAGTTGAAGACAGAAAGACACATGTCTGCATGTTGAAGAAGGATTTGTATGGATTGAAGCAAGCTCCTAGAGCTTGGTATGGAAGAATTGACAGTTTTTTGACGAGCATGGGCTTTACCAAGATTAAAGTTGATTCTAACATTTATTTCAAGGTTATGAATGATGAGCATGTTATATTGTTGTTGTATGTGGATGATTTATTCTCAACTGGAAAAGAAAATATCATCATTGATTGTAAGAAGAAGCTCATAGCATAAATTGAGATGAAATACCTAGGCCTAATGCACTATTTCGTAGGTCTTGAGGTTTAGCAGAGCCCAGAGAAGATCTTCCTTAACCAAGGGAAGTATGTAGTTGAAATACTGAAGAGGTTTGATATGTTGGAGTTTAAATCCATGAATACACCCATGGAAACAAAGTTTAATCTCTTGGTTGATACTTCGTCAAAATTGGTTGATGCTATGATGTACAGATAGATCATTGGATTGTTGATGTATCTGACGAATACCAAGCCAGATATGTGTTTTGTTGTGAACACCTTGAGTCAGTATCTGGTAGAGACCAGACGTGTTCACCTTGTTGCTACAAAACATGTGATGAGATACCTTAATGGTACGTTGGACTTTGGTCTCTGCTACAATGGAGATAAAGACTTCAAAATGATTGGTTATATCGATTCATATTGGGTTGGAAGTGTTTCTAACAGAAAGAGCACTTTAGGATGTTGTTTCAGTTTGGGGTCAGCCATAACTTCATGGAAAAGTAGGAAGCAATCTAGTATTTCTCTCATCACAACATATGTGGAATACATTATTGCATGTTCCTCCTGTTGAGAATCCATATGGCTACGAAAGTTGTTGGCAGGTCTATTTGATCTAGAGATGGAAGCAAATGTGATTCTATGTGATAATTAGAGTTGCATAAAGATGGCAGAGAACCATGTGTTCCATGACAAGTCAAAGCACATAGAAATCTGGTATCACTACATTCATGGTATGGTGCAGAGGGGCACCATAAAGCTCCAATATGTTGGCACAGATAAGAAGGATGCAGATGTGTTGACCAAGCCTCTATCTCGTGTAAAGTTTGAGTACTTTTAAGACAAGGTTGGTATAATCTTAAAGGAACTCCCTCAAAAGGGGGAGTGATATTGATGATACTATGGTATCTTGACCAATAGTAGGTAGCTCAGTTAGGATTTTATATCCTAGGGGATTGATCATCCCTAGACATATCATGAAGGTCCGATAAGGACACTCTGTCAGAGTACCTGTGCATGTATATGATATCTATGTTCAATAGTGGTAGCTCCATTAAGATTTTTATAATCCTAGGGAATATTATGATTCTTGGGTAGATCCTAAGGGTCCAGTAAGGACGGTCTATCAGAGTACCATGTGGTAGCTCCGTTAGGATTTTACATCCTAGGGAATGTTATGATTCCCGAGAAGCTCCTTAGGGACTATCAGAGTACCACAAAATGTTGTAACACCTGCCTCATTCTATTGCCCTGTGATGATGATGTTGTTGTTGCTCCAGCCTTTGTGATCTTATGATGGTATTTCTCCAGCCTTCGCGATGTTATGATGTTGTTTCTCCAGCCTTCATGATGTGATGTTGTTGCTCCAACCTTTGTGTTGTGATGATGATGATGTTGTTGATGTTGTATCAGCCTCGTTTTGCTATTGATGATGATGATGTATTAGTGTTATACCAATTGATGTTGATGCAGAGGATGATGATGCCATTCCAGCTCCTTGTTGTGGATGATGATATTGATGATGAGAAAAAAATTCTGATGATTTATAGATATGCCAGTTAGTGTTCCAGATGTTTTTGATGTTGTTTCCCTCTCTCTCTTGATGATGTTGTAGAATACCCTTCTTTTCAAGGGGGAGTGTTGAAATATTATAAATGCAAAGAGTATACTATTTATTATTGAGTTATTATTAATTAGATCAATCCCCTTTTATGGATTGATCATTTTGGAAGTTTTAAATGACCAAATCCCCTTTTGTGGATTGGTCAAACCCTAATTATATCATGCTAATTAAGAATTCGACCCCCAGGCCTAATTAAAGTGGTTTTAGCCACTAAGTGAAGAGATCGACCCTGCCTAGTGAAGATAAATCTCCCTAGCACCTGCCAGCCAATATAAATAAGAGAGGCTAGAACCTCATTAGCTCACTCACTCAACTCACACATCTAGTGCGCAAGTTTGAAGGAAGTTGCAGTTGCCAGTGGTTGGAAGAAGGAAGAGAGAGGCGCATTGCTCAATGTTGGATATTCTCTAGTGTTTTGGTTTATTGTCTTGGCAGTGTATTGGCTATCTATATTAAGGAATTTTTTGTTGGGTTTTCTCCCCCATCAGGGTTTCCCAGGATAAATTTTGTGTATCTTGTGATTGTGTTCTCTTAGTGATCCTGCATATGCTACTATTGTCTAGTAAATTGAAAAGAAACTTAATAGCTGCTCTAAAATTAACATGAGGTAGATAGGGGTGATACTTTTGGGCATGGGGTTTATTGACATACAAGGACTCATATTGTCTCATTTATGGGTGCCTTTGTAGAGGCTTGTTTCCCTTTGTACGCGATGCATGATTTTTCCAAGCCCTTTTTCCATTTTAATTTATTAGAGCATTCCCAAGTTGAAGATAAAGTGGGACTTCAACCTAAGCATGAAAAACAAATCCCACCTTAACTCTACCTTGGTCACATTGTGCTTCCCCAAGTAGAAGACGATGTGTGGGACTTCTACCTAAGCATGAAAAACATTTCCTGCACACACTCTACCTTGGTTGGCATGTTCAATTAGTTATTATTATATGGGTCCCTCAGTTTTCTGCGAGAAAATTTTCATTATTCTCAGGATCCCTGGGTGAGCATCTAGAAGGCCTATGACTGGCTTTTATCCTCTTTTAGCTACAATCATCTGGTCCTTCATCCCTCTCTTCCCATGAAATGAGGTACAAGCCCTTCTTGGGTCAATGTGGCCTGAAAACCCAAAGGATGAGGAAACAAAGGGAAAGAAGCATGGAAAATGGCAAGTATGTGTGGGAGTGGTATGATGACTCATCAAGGGTACCCCCCAGTAGGAACCCTTTCCCTGAGGGTGACCACTTACTAGTGTTAAATTTTCACTATGCTAGGCTCAAGCATGAGGTTTATTTCATTAGCATTTACTTGAACCATAAACAAATGCAGCTACACAATGTACAAGTGTTGCAATAGCCAAGATCACAAGAAGAATAACCATGCACAAGAACACAAGAAATATCCTGGGAAAACCCTTCTCAACAAGGGAGAAAAACCCATCAATCCTTTGCTATATTCTCAAGAGAATATCCTCCAACCATGAAACCCTAACACACAAAAGAGGGTGCTCTACTACCTTGAAACTTGTGCCCAAGAGAGGTGCGCACTTCAGCCCTAAAAGATGTACTTGCTGAAATTTCCAAATGACAAGTGACTTGTGTGTTTCCTCAATGGGGAAATAACCTTTACTTATACTAGACCAAACAGAAAAATAGGTGTGTCTGTTGGCACAACAAGGATGACTTCAATAACTCAGAAAATAATTAATTATTACAATAAACATTAATTATCTTTCAAATATGGTGGAGCCGACCTGTACCCTTTACATCACAAATAGGGTTACAAGTAAATCTTACTCTCAAACAATATAGCAAGGGATCTCACACATCCACTAGGGGCATGTCCACCTGTGCTCAACCATAGGGATGTCCTACTCAACAGATCTCTATCTCACTGAGTCCACAAGATAATCATCTGGAGTACCATCTCAAGCCTGACTCAACCGAGTCCATAAGGCAGGATACCACACATCATAACAACTCAGTCCAAAGTCTGACACACACCCATCACATGGGCACCTTCACCCCACACAGGGGTACACATCGTTTCATCTCAACCCAGAGAGGAACGACAGACCCATATCATGGGCATCCTCACCCCACACAGGGGCACACATCGTCTCGTCTCAGTCCAGAGAGGAACGACACACCCATATCATGGGAACACCCAACACATGGGCTCTCTCACAGGTCAACTCACTCAGTCTCAGAGGAGAACGTGTCATGTAGGATGTCTCACAAAGTTATAATCATCAACACTCCCTCTCATCTAGGGAGGCATTCTCCACGAGGCCAAGTCTCTCATGGAAGTACTTGAACTTCATCATGGCAAGTGGTTTGGTGAAGATATTTGCAATCTGCTCATGTAGGAAGGTATTGCACATGTACTTCTTTCCTTTGCACCATGTCTCTGATATAATGATATTTTATCTCAATGTGTTTCGATTAATCGTGAAACACGGGATTCTCAGACAGTTTCACGCAGCTCTAGTTATCGCAATGAATAATGGTATAATCGATCTCATGATCAAATAAATCTGTCAGGATCTTGTGAAGCCACATTTCTTCGCGGACTGCCACACTCAACTCTATATACTCTACTTCTGTGGTACTCAAAGCCACATATCTTTGTTTCCTGCTGCACCAAGAAACCATGGAAGACCCTAAGGTAAAAAAACAACTGAATGTTCTCTTCTGGTCCACTTCACTCTCAGCCCAATCTGCATTGTCATATCCCTGCAATCTCATGTCTACACCAGAGGCATATATCAAGACATACCCAACTATGCCTCATAGATATCTAAATACATGCTTCGCTGCTATCCAGTGAGTCTGTCTTGTTCATGTATCATGAATCCCTCTGGCTGCTCGATGTAAACTTCTTCCTCAATCTCATCATTAAGAAAGGTTGTATTTACATCCATATGATGTAGTTTCCAACCCATGGATGTAGCTAGTGCAATGATAGTACGGATGGAAGTGTATTGGGAAAATGTCTCCTCATAATCAATTCCCTCCACCTGTGAGAATCTGCTGGCTACAAATCTCGCATTGTACTTCTCGACACTTCCATCAGCTGCATACTTGATCTTATAGATCCACTTGGAAGTCACTATAGACTTCCCTTCTGATCTCGGAACAATATCCTACACATCATTCTTTATGATGGATTGATACTCTTTTTTCATGGAATCTTATCATACCTGCTGACCTGTTTCTTCTCCATGACAAGAAGGGTCAGTATCAATGATGTGGCTCATGGATGAAAAATAGCTTGAAAATCTCTTTGGTTTCTTTCTCTCTTGGAATGTGTCTCGAGGAGCTACATGTCCCTCTGCCTCCTACAGATTTTGTTGAGCCCACGCAGGCCTTTTATGGCCTACTACAATGTCTCGGGGAACATCAACTGGAGCAAAATGATCAACTAGATCAACTGGATCAATAATTGTCTCCCTCTAAATTGTTGAAGGGGGAGAGGGTATTTTCTCTTCCTTTTTCTCAAATAGTTTGACTCCCTCTGAGTCAAGTGACTCCCTCTGAAGTCTGAAGAATAGACATCTTTCCTTTTTCTATGTTGCTAACCTGGAGATATATCATGTCTTCTTAGGTCCTCTATTGACTCTATAGTACTAGGATAATAACCAAGATGGCCTCCCATAGGGATAACAACAAAAATGACCTCTTGTATTAGGATAATAATCAACCAAGAAAAATTGGACCCCCGTACCAAGGATAATGGTCCAAGTCATGAGGGCTCCCATACCAGGGATAATACCCCTCATCATCAAAATGCAAGCAACTACAGGTTAATCAAATAAGGAAAGCAGTACAAACAATTACCCTAGTCTACAGTCATGTTCAATCTTGTATTTTTTTTTAGGTGGGTCTGGATCCATGTCAGCAGTGGAAGCATATTGTCTTTTTTTCTTCCGAGTAGGACAATTTCTTGCAATGTGTCCATACTTGTCACATCTAAAGCACTGGACCTTTGACATGTCTTTTCTCTGATAACCTGAATTCTTCTCGTCTTTGACTGTTTTCCTGAAGTTTCTTTTATTTCTTCCTCCTTTCTTTGTATGAAGTGCAAGATCATGATTTTCATCATGAGGGGAGTCTTCCACTCCTCTAGCTATAAGTCTGGTTTTTTCCTCGGTACAATCTGTCCATAGTCGATCAAAAGTAGGTAGTTGTTCTCTACCACTGATACTTTGAAGAAATGGTTCCCAATGTTTTGGCAGATTATTAAGAGTGGCCAAAACAAGTTCTTTGTCTGATATGATTTCTCCAATGGAACCTAACTGATCTCTGATCTTTGACATATTCATGAAGAAGGTATCCACAGTGTCACCTTTTGTCATCTTGATATTTTGAAGTTGGCCCTTCAATTTAAGATCTTTGAGGGTGTTGTTACTCTCAAACATATTCTTCAATGCTTCATACATTTCATAAGTTGTCTTCATGTTGGAAATACGAGGCAGGAGATGATCTCTTACTGAGTAGATGATTATCTTCCTTGCCTTGACGTCATCTTCCTTCCTTTCTTCCTTCTCTTCATCGGTAGATGTCTCTGGTAAACCTTTTTTTATCACCCACAATAAGTCTTCCTCTTCAAGGGTGACCTGAAGTCTTGATTTCTAGGAAATAAAGTTTCTTGATCCATCAAGCCTATCTTCCACCAAGGTTATGTTCATCATATTTTCAGATTCTTCACAAACCCTTGCCAACTGGGCTAGAATACCTAACGGCTAGGCTAGGCTAACAACCTTAGGTTTTGTTGGGCTTATGACTGCCAACAATAAGACTTGAAATTCAGAAGAACACTGGTGAGCTGAAAATATCCTTCAATGAGTTGCAGAAACCCTAAATCTGAATTTTCTGCAGAAAATTGTGAAACCCTAGGGCCAAAAATCCAAAATTCTCGGAATTGCAATCTGAGAGTTGTTGGAGGTGTGTTGAGGGATATTGTACACCCCTGTGTAATTTTTAGCCCCAACATTTCAATTTTAAGTGTTGTAACACCCAAAAAGGATAGGGTTGTATGGATTTTTGGAAACCCTAGGAGGTCGTACGGTTCTGCAGAAGAAAGAGGACAACTGCTTTATTTCTTATGCAATGGGTTCTTCAAGACCTATGCTATGATACCATGTTAAATTTTCACTATGCTAGGCTCAAGCATGAGGCTTATTTCATTTTATCATTTACTTGAACCATAAACAAATGCAGCTACACAATGTACAAGTGTTGCAATAACCAAGATCACAAGAAGAATAACCATGCACAAGAACACAAGAAATATCCTGGGAAAACCCTTCTCAACAAGGGAGAAAAACCCAACAATCCTTTGTTATATTCTCAAGAGAATATCCTCCAACCATGACACCCTAATGCACACAAGAGGGTGTTCTACTACCTTGAAACTTGCGCCCAAGAGAGGTGCGCATTTTAGCCCTACAAGATGTACTTGCTAAAATTTCCAAATGACAAGTGACTTGTGTGTTTCCTCAATGGGGAAATCACCTTTACTTATACTAGACCAGACACAACAATAGGTGTGTATGTTGGCACAACAAGGACGGCCTCAATAACTCGGAAATTAATTAATTATTACAATAAACATTAATGATCTTTCACATATGGTGGAGCCGACATGTACCCTTTACATCACAAATAGGGTTACAAGTAAATATTACTCTCATAAAATATATCAAGGGATCTCACACATCCACTAGTGCTTAACCACTAGGAGCATGTCCACCTATGCTCAGCCATAGGGACATCCTAATCAACAGATATCTATCTCACTGGGTCCATAGGAGAATCTGTTGGATTACTGAGAGGGAGGGTTAATCAGTAATAGCATAATTATAATCATTTTTCTTCAAATGTTATATCAATGTAAAATTATTATCCAATAATGAGCAGTAAAAAATAAACAATCACACACATACATAGTACACAGTACACCAATGTTTTACGTAGAAACCCAAATTGGGAGAAAACCACGAAATGTTTTTTTCTTATATGTCTTGAAGAATTACATTCATTGGAAGCACCAAGTTCCTTTGTTTTCCAACTGCAACTGGAAGGAGGCTCCAACCCCCTAGTTTCTCAGGCTACAACCTGA
>SNQJ01S0218713.1:0-15276 GCA_010110895.2 Picea sitchensis
GTAGCCCTTCATTCACCACACATCACCATCTGATTGATGGAAGCAACGTCTACCACACCTAGCTTGGATAACAGAGGACAACACGCATTGCTCCATGAGGTAACAAGTTTGGTATTGTGGTAAGTGTCATTCTAATAATTCAAGCATTTGAACATGTTGCAAAGGATCCTTTCTTGATTTTGAAAACATTTGCTTGGAAATTATGTTTTTTTCCCTATTTCACCTTGGTGAGTGTCATGGTTTCCTAGTAAGTTGCCACCCTTAGGGAAAGGGTTGCTACCTGAGGGTCTCCTTGAAGGGTCATTGTACCATTCCCACTCATACCTGCCACCTTCCATCACTTCTTCCTTTCCATCTCCCAACCTTTTAGGCTTTCAGGCTTATTGACCCAAGAAGAGCATGCGCCTCATTCATGGGAAGAAGGGGCCATTAGGATCGAAGGTTCCCTAGCAAGAACATCATGCAATAAAGGCTCGCCCTGGGATCCCGAGAGCAACGAAATGCTACTCAAAAAATAAAATTAAGGGGGGGGTAAAATAAATAATTAATCAATTGCTTAAACTTTCCAAGGTAGAGCGTTTGTGGGCTATGCATTTCCTTTTTAGTGCCCCTTGTTGTCTTCAACTTGGTGACACATGCAAAGTAAATGGCTAATAAAGGGTTTGGAAAAAATATGTCTTAAGAAAAAAAAGAGAAAGAGATGTGGCTATCCCTCGACAAAGGCACCCATAAATGAGACAATACGAGCCCTTGTATGTCATGAAACCCCATACCTAGAAGTCAAACCCCATCCACCTCACATCCACTACATGGCCTAGAAAGGTTTCTCCTTGGGAACTTCCCCTACTTGAGGAATTGGTTTACCCAATAGGGCACTATGACACCCCTCCCATATCTAAATTTGGTAAATTGTATAAGGTCTTTGAGCATATGGTTTATTTTGAAAAGGGGGAATTTGATGCACATGTTTGAGTGGATCTTTTATTATGCACGAATTACTTTGCATGATATTATGACTTGTGAACCCTTGGAGGGTGTATTTGTTTGTCTTTGCAGGGTCCTTGACAGGGAAAAACTTGATCATGAAGGCACAAGGTCACTTGGACCTTCATTTGGGGCACGAAACCCAGAGGTTGGATGATGTGCCCCCTCTCCTTTGGACAACCTAGAAGAGGGAAGTTGCCTTAGGAGGCACTTGATTATCCCTTGGAGGTGACTTTCTAGCCCTCTTATCCCCAACGTTTGCCTTTGGAGGCCACATTCTACTCTTCTGGGGCATGACGTCACACTTGGAGGGCTAGGGCTTGGTGGTCTAGAATGATTTAATGATGACTTGGCACATTTGGATATAGGAAGACCCTTGCACTTGGGATGTATGGCCTTTGGAGGCCCAATCTCTCCTTCAATAAGCTCAATGACTTGCTCATTATGCCAAAATGTCACCCCTAAGGGGCATGACGTCATCATTTAAGGCTTTCTTCTTTTGTAAAGTTGAATTATAACTTGTAAAGGGACAAATTAAGGAGGTCAACCTCCCTAATTTGTGTTTTACCCTAAGTATGTGGTCAAATTTGGTTTATAAGGTCTTGTATAAATAAAGACCTTGTCACTTTCATTTTAGAGATAACTACATGAGAATTACGTAGTGTATGGCTGAAATTTTTGCCCTACTTGGGCATTTTGCTCTATCTCTCTCTTGAACACTTCTTGGTGATGCTAGTACTTGTCCATTGGTGAAGAAAGTGAGGTGCTATCTCTTGGATGCTTGTTCTTGGTGATTTTTGTGGAATATGCTTGATAAGGAAGGGTTTCTTCATGCTTTTTCTTGGAATCGGTAAGGAATTTCTGCATTAATTGTGTTTTTCTTCTTGTCTCAAGCTAAATTTGTCTAAACCCTTGGAGGAGTATAAAGGTATACACCCTCCATCAAGTCTACTTTGCCATCATTAAACAAACTACTTTGCAAAGGTTGCTAGGAGGAGTAAAAAGGTTTACACCCTCCTAGATTTACCTTGCTAGTTTAGTTTCCTCTGGGAGTAAAAAGTCTTATACCCCTAGAGAAGTAACACAACTAGCCCTTACACAAGAGACTCCATTAGCCCAAATGATAAGGCACTAGTCTAATTTGCATTGGAGATCTAAAATCATTCCATTGGTATACATGAAAAGTTGAGATTTTGCAGTTGTCTAAATTGGAAGTTATTCTTCATGTTATAAGCTTGCTTGAGCTTCCAAGGTATATTCTTTAGCTGAGTGATTCCCTTGCTGTTACAACTTACTGCTACAACCATTAGGGATGTTGCAAACTCACTCTTTCATCATCTTTTATCACTCTTTCTATTGTTGAAAATTGCAAGTAATTAATGCTAATTATTCTTCTGGTCGAGGGCTTTCATTTGAGTGTCTTTCTTGTGAAATTTAGTGGTTAGAACTTGTTGTGGAAAAAGTTTTATACAGCCACGAGGATGCCCTAATATATTTCTGATTACATCTTTTTGCAGCCCTGTTTAGCCATCAAAATTTGTGTTTAAATATTGGGATATTATCTGCATGTTTAGGGCTTGATTACCTAACAATTATTTGATGATTTGGACTGTTAATTTTGAAACTAGTAACATATTTATCTCTTGATCTATATATTTCCATACTGTTGCAATTTGGGACAACAAGCTTATCTTTCTAATTCTCCATCGATTTAAGACTTGGTTTATGATCATTTGTCTTGTTTCGGGCATGGCTAACATTGTTTTATAGGTACAAAACACTTGGCAACCTTATTCTCCTTCATAAGACTCTTTTCCAAGATATTCTTCATCTCCAAGCTTGACCTATAGGGGTTTCACTCACCATCATATCACTTTTCATCTCAATCCCTCTAGGGTCTCTGAGATCCCCCCCTTGTGGTGATTTTATCATCACTAAAGCGAGGGGAGTGTCTATCTAAGGTGACAATGGGTAGTTACTCCCATAGTTGTCACACTTTCATGGATTGGGTTGGGCTTTTCCCAATCTATAAATTGTGCGATAACACACCACATCTCCTTCTCCTTTCTATTTGCTTTGTGTATTTTGTTACATATCCAACTTTCCTCCAATGGGATTTGCTTGGTTACTTCTCCATCTTCCATTCTAGCTCAAATGGATCTAAGTTGAATTTAGAAATTTGATCCTTCCTGAGTAGGACAAATAAACGAAGATTTAGCCTAGTGTTTTAAGGTAAATTTTGTAGCTCTCAATTGTGATTCCCACACAAAGGATGGGGATCCAAGTATTATTCTACTCCAAACCTTGGAAATAATTTCCATAGCTCTTGGATTGTGAAGCCAAAGAGGACATAATCTGAAGGTAATGGGGCCAAAGTCTTGAGATTGACGAAAGCTAAGAGAGATGGGCTTATGGTCTGAAACATTGGAAGGAATGATCTTAGAAGAAGGTCACTATGGATGAGGAATCTATCTAATGACTTAGCCCCAATCTCCTATTGGACCAAGTGTATTTTCCTTTTATTGGCTTAACATCAAAAAGATCATAATTTGTGATCAAATCCTCCATACTTTCTCCAAGGGGGTTCTTTGCAATGCCACCTCCTCTCTTTTCTTTGTTTGATAGGATCACATTGAAATCCCCAACCACAATGTTATTCATAGTGGACTCTTAGTATTTTAGAGCTTAATCCTCCTTTTCCTTATAATGAGTTGGCATATAAATGGATTTTCATACCTATGATTTGATGGGTGAGGCAAGTCAACACCTAATGTTGAGTATTTTGAGCAAAATCCAACTTTAACAATGTGTTGTCCCATAGAGTATATATTCCTCTTGAAACACCTCTAGCTCTTATTGCTACACCTGCACTATTTTTCCATTGTTTTTTCCCAATCTCTAGCATATTAGTCTCCTAGATTAGAATAACGATTGGGTTTTTAGATCTAATCACATCCCTAAGTGCTTCTTCTTTGAACTTGTTTCCCATACCTCTACAATTCTAGGAGACTAAAATCATTATTTCACAAATAGAGGTTCAAATTTTCCACCCAACTAATCAACCAATAACACTTGAGATCTCAGGCTTTTGAGCAAATGGAATTTTGCTCTTGATCCTAACAAATTTTCAATAATGATTTAAATGCCCAAAGTTTTTTCTTAGTTTGCTACCATCCCCTTTTATCCTTTGTTGGTTTTCTCCCTACTTTCTCAGGGATTTGGTCTTCCTCTTAATATTCCTCCTCAAGCTATCGTCGAACTTTCTTTCAAGTTACTACTCCATTGGATTGCAGGTGTGGTTTTTTAGGAGCATGATCATTTTCTTCTTGTTCATCTGAGATGGGATATTCTTCTAGGGATAAGAGGTCGACGACTTGAGATTCTGTATAAATGGCTAGCTAAATGATGGGAGGCCCACCACTTCAATTAGTGCAATTACATTCGGTTGAGAAAGAATTTCAAACCTATTTCTTGGGATGATTAATTTTGAAATGTGGGTGTTCATGCCTATAAAGGGTGCATGCTTTGGAGCCGAAGGCACTACAAGATGAGAAATCAAGGGAGCTACCTAATTTGTACCTAAGGAAACCACTTGTTTTGAGACTAAGGGAGTCACTTGATTTTTACTAAAGTGAGCAACAAGATTTGTCCCTAGCTTTTTCTCCACCATTTGCCAATGTTCTTCCTTTTCTTATGTTTCTTGTGTTTGGATTTGGGTTTTCTTGTATTTTTTGGTGAAGTTCCCATATTCATGACAATATATTCTTTTGAATGGCAATTGCTTGTAATCCATCATCTGCACATGTTTCTAGTTATCCAGGGTGAGTAGAATAGCTTATGGCAACCCTTTTTCTGATTCTGCTTCAACACAAAACCTTGTGCACACAAACATGATTGCATTTGGTTCAAATTTATTAATGCATCTTCCAATTTTGTTACCAATTCTCCTCAATGAGTATTCGTTCCAACAATGTAGAGGCAAGTGAGCCCAAATAGGGACACGAGATGGGACATCAAGCTCAAGGTCAAAGTATGGACTCTAGTGATTAAGATACATCCCCCTTGTCCCAAAATAGTACTGTCCATTTCAGAAAATAAGATCATGATCCTCTTTGGCTTCAAACAAAAAGGCATGAAACCCTATTCCACATAAGCAATAAGTCAATTTTCCCTTGATCATAGCCATATAATTTTCTTGCATCCAAATATCCATCGATCTGGGAAAGGGCCAAATGCTAGTGAACTACCCTATAAACCCTCTATCAGCTAGCACCAAGGTTATGTGCCTATAGGATGCAATAAGAAGATTAACTTCAAGAATTTGATCCATCTACTTCACAAAACGAGAGGGTTGGGATTTCTGAATAGATTTCTTGAAATATGTGATGAGGGCATGAAAGGTAGACTCATTTACATTAGGAGGGGGAGATCAACCCTCTCTATATCCAAACCCATGGGTGATCAATCTGAATGCAACGACAATGGCAAGGGAAAGCTAAGGCTATTTCCTCATATTAATCAATATCCCTATCACAATATAATATAAATCTAGAATCTCTTTCAGTTTTAGCGCATCCCTCCTTGATCCATCACAAAATAAAAGAATGACATCCATGAACAACAAATGGGATATATACATGGAACTCCCTATTTGAACCCTCTTATAATTCCTTATTCTTTTAGCTTCATTCAAATCTCTACCAAGGCCCTTTGCAACTATGAGAAATATGAGAGGAGAGAGAGGACATACTTGTCTAAACCCTCTTCTTGGTCTAAACAAATTTTGAGTAGAGCCATTAATTAGAATAGCAAGATAAACTAAACTAACACAAGTCATGACCCAATTTACAAATTATACATAGAACCCCAAATGTATCAACATTAACATTAGGTATAACCAACCAACCATGTTATAGGCTTTTGGAATATCTATCTTGACTACCATTGCTTCTAAATTTTTTGTCTTTATGGAATGTAGGCTCTGTTGGGATACCCCAATGGTTTCATGTATTTTCCTACCTAATAAAATTCCAAACCGCTCTTATGAGATTGATTATGATAGAATGGCTTTCACACTCGGAGCAATTGTTTTTTTAATTATCTTGTAAATACAATTACACGAGGAGATAGATTTGTACTCCTCAAAAGAAGTTGGATTCTCTGATTTGGGTATAAGAACTATAAAAGTTGAGTTAAAAGCTGCGAAAACCCTCCCATTGACTCTTGAATCCTCAATAACCCCTAAAACATCCTCCACCATAACATCACAACATCTCGAGAATATTTCTATAGGCCATCCATCAGGTCCAAGACTCTTGTCCTTCTTAAAACTATGAAATATATCTTCCAACTCCCCTATATTGATTTCCTCCATGAGTCTTTCATTTGCTCCTTCATAAATAAAACTATGAAAATATGATGTTATTTGTATCACTTTAGATATGTTGCTCTATTTTATGCTTTGTAAATCTCATGAAAGTGTTAAATCCCTGCTTGGGCAATGTCTTCAACGCTGGATAAACCTCCCCTCAATTCTTCATGATCTTTTAGATGGTATTCAAATTCTTCTTGAGGCTAGAAAATTGATGGAATTTTTATTGTTTATCATCCCCTTTTTTTCTAACCAAAGAGCTCTACTCTTCAATCTCCAGGTTGTTTCCTTATCCTATGGCATCTTCCTATTTTTTTGTTCCAAACTACCAACCTCCTATCTTTAGCCTCCAGAAGTAAACTATGCCAAACCCTAGTTATACAACTTTTCTAGTTGAAGCTCCATGTCATTGAGAACTTGCGTGTCTTTGAACCTTTTTCCATGCCTCCATGCTATTATGAATTGCTTTATATTCTTTAGATTTTCTACAAATTGTAGTGGGGTAGATTCCCTCCCTGAGTTGTCAAAGAGACTCCAATTATCTTTAACTACTCTAATAAAGCCTTCATCCTCCAACTATAATGGGTTTCATTTAAAGGGACTAGGTGGCTTCTTCCCAACCTTATCCAACTCTAAAAGAATTAGGAAATGATCACAATCCCCTCCACTTCCTATCCATTGTCTTACTACGATTTGGTCATTTGAAAGCCCCTTTGGAAGTAAAAACCTATCTAGTCTTTTAGCAATCCTATCCTTCCCCACCCTCTTGTCCATCCTCAAAACATTATACCATAGGTTTAGCTTTTATTTGAGAAAGATACATTGCTCCATGCAACATGTTGACTACCAAAACAAAACAAAAAAACTATTCCTTGTTGGGATGTTTTCTAAGGATCCCTACCTTCACAAGCCAAGTGGCACATACATTTTGATTGGCGTTAATGTCCAATAATGTCTGCACAAATCTTTTGTGAGGAGAGAGAGATAGTTTTCATAATGTAGATTATTTCCAACCTCGAGGAATATCTTATATTACTGTTGGGAAGCTCTGAAATTGATCCGAGAACATAGAAAATCCAACATCTCATACTTAATTTTTTTTTTCTTGGAAAAAATTTCATATTTACTAATTTCTAATATATTTTTTGTTCTCATACTTAGATTTACAAACAAGTCTTTGACCCATCATTGCCTCAAACCAACACTTGTTCTTGAAACCCACCACTAGCGCACACCCTTTTTTGCCAAAACATTGCTAGGAGTTGCACTAAAAGTGCCTCATCTCATCCCTTGACCTCATCCTCCCTTAAGCAAGATAAATATGCATGCTTGCTTGACCTCTCCCTCATCCTTTGTGGGACGTGGCTATGAATAACATTAACGAATAATAAACATGATCACAAGACAATAAACACTTAGATACACCTCCTCCTTCCCTCTTTACTATAATGGCTTTCCCGCATACATGCTAGTAAAACCCAACTAAGATTTTAGATGAAAATGATTGCATTGAGAGAAGTGAGGTGCATTCTAGAAACTAATGTGTATGAGATGTGTAATTTTTGTGTGTAACGCTTATAAATCAAAATGAAAAGAAAAAAAAAACTACCAAACAATAATTGATATGTATCTTTTACTTTTCCAGGTAACACATATTGGGGAAAACCCCTAAGCACTTCTCCTTATTCCGAGGATAGTACCTAGGGTAAACCCTAGGTTCTTTAGGGCACAAGGCTAGGTCAACAACAGGGCTCAAAGCCATTACAACAATATACTCGTTATGAGCTCAACATGTTACTTACGTGAATAGAACCCGGGTGGAGAGGATAACACTCCATCCCACAACCCCTTGAGCTAGACTCAAATAAAGATTTATATCTATCTATCTATAAACCAATGGGTAAGGTAGGCAGAGGAAGCATTGTCTATGACTAAAATTGCCTTTTGGTCCCATAATATGACATAAAATTGCTTATGACTAGCAAAGAGCTCACTTGGCAGGGGTGTTGTGACACCATCTCTTGAGTGAAAGTTGTCACTATCTATTAGTTTGGCAAGTGTTGAAGCTTGCTCCCTTTGATAATACATGAGGTTATCAAGGTATTGCTTGGGTTTTGTTGTGATTTGAGAGTGTTGTGTCCTAGGGAAGGTTGTGCCTATGCCCTCTTGATTGGACACTCAAGACACCGAATGATCTAGGTACTTGCACTAGTTTCCACAAGGTGGTCATTTGCTGAGGATGCTTGTTGACATATTTTTTCTTGTTTTGGGAAACAAAATATATAAACCAACTTAGATCTATCTCAACTCTAGATCTTTTAAACGTCGAAATATTTACAATTTGATTTTTTAAAATTCCTATAGATACTTAATACATTTATAGTTAAGATGAATTTATGTTGGAATAGGCCAAAGGAAAGAAGTCTTTCCTTTTGGTTCACCATTCAACACTATAATTTTATCCTATAAATATTTATTATGTTTAAACATAACAAACGCTTTTAAAATAAAAATGATAAGGAAAAGGATAAATATCATTAAATACAGTGACGGTGCTTTGTTAATTAGTAGTAGGTATGTGAGTTATTAATATATACCATAATGTCAACTTGATCATATAACCTTTAGAAAGAAAGAAATAAAATATTTTTAACAGATTGTTTTTAAAAATAGCCTATGGGACAGATTGTTTTTTTATAACAGAGGATGAGCGTGCAATACAACTACTTGCCACTGGCGTGGTACAACCGACCACTAATCTCCCCCAGCTAATCTCCCCCGGCTAAGATGAAGTAGCAGCTGCCTCTAAGAATGTTTTTCCAGACGTTAAGAATGTTTTCTCCAGAATATTTTTCCTCCCGAGGTGAGAGGTACTCCCATTAGCTTATTTTACTATTTCTACAAACAGTAAGAGCCACAAAATGTATTTTTAGAAAGTGAGTGTTGTTTTTTAATTCAAATGAACCATGGAGTAGTTTGGTCATTTTGCCACCACTAAGACTTTGTAGTCATTTTAGTAATAAAGAGGTCGAGCAGCAATTCTGGAAGGAGAAGCAGCAGTATCTGTTCACTAACGAGCTTCAAATAAAGTTAAGCGTATAAATTTTTGTCTGCAGGGGCAACAGCCCGGGCGACGGACCTTATGGCTCTGGGCGTCGCCACGCCGGGCCGTTTGAGGCCCTGCATTCCAGGTCTGCGTTTCGTTTCCACTCCGATGCTTCGCAGGGTTGCCACTCCTCCCCCCGATCTTCACAGGCCAGTCTCATTCACTCACTCTGTTCCGCTTATTTTCTCGTCATTTTTAGTTCAATGTTCTGTCTTTTCTTCTTATTTTTAGTTCAATTGGCCAGTTAGAAGTAGATTATATGAGGTATTTATTGATAGGCCAGTTAGTTAAATTTGTTTGCAGAACAAGTATGTTTTTGCACTGCTAGCATCAAATGCATTGGTGTCGTCCATGGGTGATTGGTTAGATGGGGGTGTTTCATACCCCTACCAATGTCTAAATCCTCACAAAGACATGTTTTCATGCCCCTACCAATGCTTAAATTCTTTCAAAGACATGCTTTTGCCTGTAACGGGCCATCTTGCGCTCGCAAATGTGCTGCTTCAAGTGGTTGGGGCCAGGGGCAAGTCCTGGGTAACTTTGGTGGAATAGATACCCCATATGTGGCTTCTTAGCCGAAAGGATCTTCCTCGAGTGTTATAACTTGTAAGTCAGCTATACATTACATTGTAATATTCCCAGATAGGGGAAGGGCATGCTGAGGAAGAGCACACTTGCTGCACAGTGATAATAGAAAGTATATTGTCAAAAAAATGCATTGATATCACGGTTGTCATTCTTGGTTACTGTTGGTGGGATTTTGTTTGACATTCAGTATCTTCTGTATTAATTTATGGTTTAGTTATTCGTTTGCCTTGGTTGCATTTCTCATAGTTATTCACAGCTTCAATTTCAGGCAAATGAGCTGGGGGGAGTCGGATGCATGGAGTCATGAGAGCTCAGGGGACTCACATTCAGGTTGGCACCACAAAAATATCTCAAATCCTAGTGCAAAACCATTAGTTGATCCTAGAACCAGAAAGTGGTCTGGTTCCTTGAAGCACCATTTATTGATCGGCCATGCCAGAAATGCTTCAAATATCAGAGAATTGTTTACAGTTAATAAGTCTATTCAAGATGATTACCTGCAAATTAGAGGTTGCAATGCATGTGAAGATGTTGCCGTTGCTCCGTCTAGAATCCATGACTTCACTAAGGATTTAGATGATACGGTGAGTCGGTCCCCTTACTCGCCAGAAGATAATGGCAAGCCTATTAGTCCTGACAATGGTCAAGATTCTACAATTAATGAGGTTAACACTGGTGTCACATACAGTAAAAGAAAGAATGTTCAAGAGAAATTTGATCTTTTATACAACAAAATTTGCATTGTTGACAATGTGGAGACTGCAAAGATGGTTGTAGGGAAGCTTATGGGAGAGTACAAGAAACATATTCATGCATGTGATACAGAGGTTGGTTCAGTTTCCTGCCATTTCTATTTTGTACTTATTTTAAAAGGTCAAGAGTTATAAGTGCTGCTATTCAGGTTGGTTGATTGATCCTTCGCCATGTATTTTAAATCCTTTTTTCTCACATGAATCAGAATTGTGATCTGCTTGTATAATTAGATTGTGCTTCACCTATAAACTTGTATGAAATCGTTTAGTTCTTACAATTCACTGGAGTTCCTTTGTAGTTTTGTGCCTTCCATTTCTATTTATTACCGGACCAGGGCTATCATCCATATTTTATTGATCCAGGCAAGAAACTTTCCCAACGCATTTATAAATGTTATTTAATAGTAAATACTGCCTATGGACCTTGATGCAGCTGGATTTGAGACCTATTGACCTAGTAGGCAGTTGGGTGGTTGGACTTTTTTCTTTCAATTGGTGGCCTCTGCAAGTCTATATATTTTCTATGAACTATTATTTACCTTCCTTTGGACAGGGATCGCTCTTCCTTTTTTCTTTATATATATATATATTTTCGAAGAAAAAAATCATACTTTCTATTTCAGTAAAAAATTGAAAGTACATTCCAAAGGCGGATTAACTGCATTAAAACCCAAAAGAAGCTCTAGGGCTCCTCTTAAACTGTCTCTCTAACATATAGTGCTGCAAAGGAAACTTGTTACTAAGGATTCAAAGTACAATTCTCTTTAAAGATTACTTCTTAAATCAGCAACTAAAAGTGTCATGACAGAAAACAAAATTAATTGAAAATCAAGTTGTGATGAGAGGTAAGAGTATTGTCCTTGTACTCCTCAAGAATGTCAGAGTGTGGCTGGAGGAAAAATCCATCCTTAGAGAGGGAGTCTGCCATAGCATCATGTTCTCGATAAATATAAGTAAAAGAGATATCCTGAAAAAGGCCTGAAACCTCCTTTAGCAGCTGAGCGATGTGCACGAGCCCCAAATTTCTGATCTGAGCCTTATTTGCATCCAAAGTATGACCAATTTTGAATCCCCAGATACTTGTAATTTGCGAGCTTTAAGAGTGCATACAGAGCTTTAAGCTTGCCCATATTCTTTAAACCAGTCCCTCTGTTTGCTTTCCCATGAAAATAGTGACTTCCAGACAGATATAACGAAAACCCAATTCTGCAAACACGACCCTCGTCCTGGCTGGCTCCGTCAAAACAGCCCTAGGGATAGAGTGAGTTTATGACCAGAGCTGTAGAGGTGCTTTGAGCCGAAAGAGAACATATATATTATATTCTGATTATTAATAAAAGACATAGCCCGAACTGCCACCAGGAAAGACGGGATGGCCTTGTCATCGAAGATTCTTCTGTTGTGCGCAATCCATATACCCCAAGCCACCACCAGCTGAATCACCCTAAATTTTTTAAGTGTAGGCTTCTCAAAGAATGTACTAAAACATTCTTCAATAGTTGGTTGATCCCATAATCCAGTGCTGTTGATGTGAAGTGCCACCTGATCCCACACCTGCTTGGTGAAACAACAATTAACAAATAAATGATAGCAATCTTCGTCTTCTTCACTGCATAAAACACAAATACCAGGACCAGAGAAGCCCCTTCTTTGTAACCTGTTCCAAGTTAAGACCCAATTATTAAGGATCAACCAAAGTAATAGTACACTTTTGAGCGGAGCCTTGAATTTCTAGAGTTTTTTATACCACCATACAGTATCATTTGGGTCTATCAGATATCTCCAATACTGAGAGATAACCTAGCCGAGCTGTGTATTGGCCACCATGTAAATTGTAAGCCCAAACCAATTCGTCATCACCATCCCTGATCTTGATGTGAGCAACTTCGAGTTGGCTTATGAATCGATTCCATGGTTCATGCCACCTAAAAGCAAGATCTAATTCAGCTGCCGAGGACCAACCTTGTTGCCAAATGGAGGTATGATCTCCCCACACAATTTTGTTAAGGGTGCAAATGCCCCTTTCCTGAAGATGGCCTACAAGATCGTCCGATAAAAAAATATCCCGATTGCAACCCGCAATTGCATCCTTCCCTATACGAACCAATGTACCAGATCTGATCCGCCATGCCAAATGATTGCCGACCACTGGGAAAGAACATGAAATTGCCCTCCATTGATTTGAAGCATTATTAGTTGGCTTGTGACGAGAGTGGACCCAGTCCCAAACAGTTCCAGGCGCTATATATTTGGCAATGAGAATTTTTCTCCATAAGCTATCCCGTGAGAGGAAAATCCATAAGGATTTCCCAGTTAGAGGTTTTCTGAAATCCACAATTCTTTTTAACTCCCATCCCCCAAGGACCTTAGGTATGGCAATCCGCGACCAATTAACAAGGTGAGACCCCAAGTATTCTGCAGAGCCTTTCCACAAATAGTTGAAAGCAATCTTCTGGAAACGGTTCAAGACACTCTTAGGAATGGGCGCCAATAAATGTCAGTATACAGGAATGGCTTCCAGCACAGATTTTATAAGTACAAGTTGACTCCCACACGATAGCCATTGATTGCACCAGAAATGTATCCACCTCTCCACCCTAGACTGTAACCACTTCTAGTCAGCAATACCATAGTTGTTTGTCTTGAGATTGAATCCTAAATATTTGAAACTGTCAGTGAAAGCATGGGCCTGGTACCCAAAAAATTCCACCATTTTCCGTCTAGAGCCATCCACGCCATCAGGAAAGTGAATGGTGGATTTTTCTAGATTTACCAACATCCCTGTAGCATTACAAAATGTTTCGATAATCCCTTATATCGATCACCTTCTGCCACAACAAAATAAGAGCACGTCATCAACAAATAATAAGTGCGTGAGGTTAATATTTGAGCCCATCGTAATACCCAAAATTTGTTGAGATTGTCTGGTCTTAATAATCAATCTACTAAGTCCCTCAACAGTCCACGGGATCGCTTGAAGAAGGTTGACCCCTGCCCCATTGATCAGTACTGAAAATGAAGAAGACACAACACAATCCACGATCCAATTTACCACACAGAGATCAAACCCAACATGGATGAGGAGGAATTTCAAAATTGCCCTTGAGACCTTGTCATATGCTTTTGAGAGATCCAACTTTAATACAGTAATGGACCTATCAGCCGATTTAATCGAGTGAACACCTTCTTGGGCTGATCTTATAAATACTATTGCATAAAGAGATGGGCTGGACATCATTGAAATTTTTAGGGCAACTAGTTTTAGGAATAAGAGCAATAAAGGTTGAATTAAAACTGCCTGACATTCTCCCTTCGAGATGAAATTGTTCCACAATCCCGAGGAGGTCATTTCCCACAATATCAAAGAAATCTGCATAAAATTCTGCCGTTCACCTGTCCGACCCTAGACTCTTGTCCTTTTGAAAGGATTTAATGATTCCAAGTAATTCTTCCTCGATGACTGGCTGAAACAATTCCACATTTTCATCTTCCTCAACAAATCTGGGAAAGGTTTCCATTACCCAAAGCATGGAGCCAATATCTTTGTGTTGAGGAGCCCTAAAGAGGTTCCCAAAATGACTGATGCCCAATGAAGACAGGTCCTTGAACCCCTTTACTGTATTTCCAGCATCATCAATTAGCTCCCAAATAGTGTTATAAATCTTCCGATAATTGGCAAAGTTATGAAAGAACTTTGTATTTTGATCCCCGACTTCCAACCACAATGCCCGACTCTTTAGGTGCCATTCCCTTTCCTCATCCAATAATAGTTTAACGCGCTGCTTCTCAAGTTGACGCAGATGGGGCATCCAATCCGCTGATAGCCCCTCCACAAAGTTAAAGGATGCTAACTTTGCTTCAATATCTCGGAGTTAAAGGGTCCTCTCTTTCTTCTTTACTTTGGCCCACTCCACCACCTTACCTTTAAGCACTTTTAAATTATTTGTGAACTGAGATAGTGTAGGGATCTCAGAATCTGGAATATATGGATTCTATGTATCTGAGACCAGCTTTCGAAACTCCACCTCCTCTCCTTAGTGAGAGTTATACATGAAAGGAATGCCAGACTTCATGTCACCACTTTTGCCAAATTCCAAAAAAATAGGGAATTGATTAGAAATGCGGACCTTACCTGTCCAGGATCTAAACAGTTGAATATGAGAGAGTAATTCTTAATGAGTTAGGAATCTATCCAATCTTTTAGATACTTCTGTCTCCCCCACTCTTGTTGGCATGTTTACAGGAAGGGTGTGCTTGTCATTGATGGCAAGAACAGTAGTGATGATGGTTCCATTGCCAAAGCTCAGGAGAGAGAGCGTTCTCAGACGCTCAGACGAGACCCAAAAGTCATAGGGCTCGCAGGAGGTAGCTCAAAGGTGGAACCTTTGAAACGTTGGAATTCTTCTAAGTTAGAGAGGCGAGAAAGCTCAGGAGGAAGAGTGACAGTTGCTGTTGGATCACCGATTTTGAATACC
>SNQJ01S0218714.1:0-13635 GCA_010110895.2 Picea sitchensis
TTGTATTCATGTTAACATAAAATAATAAGAGGTGTATTGATTTTAATCATAATAATAGAATATAAAACAATAAGGTGCATTGATTTAAGTGATAATACTATGAAAAATGACTACCAAATAAATTAATCATCGATATTGATTTCAATGTTGAGATACAACAAATCATCAAGTGAAATGAATTTAGGGTGAAAACAAATTTCAAAATAGATATTATGAGTTGAAAGTGCTTCCCTAAATATGGTCCTCTTATAGCAATTTATTGATCTACCTTTCAATTTAACAACTCTCGTTTGGGTTGAGTCGATAAGTTTTGGACTTTGTGAAGGACCTGTCATAAATTCAATGGAGTGTTAAATTAGTCATAGTGGAGGCAATCCTTTTGGACTTTCAAATACTTTTTGAGAGGATTGAAGCAATAAGGTGCAAGGATTTTACTGATCTTGATATAACATAAAACTATAGGGTCCACTAATTTTAGTGATAATGACATAACATAAAACAATCGGGTAGGGTGCATTGATTTCAATGATAATACTATGAAAAATAAGGTGCAAGAATTTTAGTGATATTGATATAACATAAAACTATAGGGTGCACTGATTTTAGTGATAATGACATAACATAAAACAAAAGGGTAGGGTGCATTGATTTCAATGATAATACTATGAAAAACGATCGAGTGCATTAATTAATTGAAAAATTGACACATGTTGCTTCTAAAAGAATAATATAATTTCAAAACAGATATTATAAGTATAAGTCATGGACTTTGTTTGGTTATGTGTGATTTAGCTATTAGTATTTTCACATTAAAATGATTATGATATTATGATATATAAAATGTGAAAAACATGTTCAACATGGAGTTGACACGTGTCTCTCCCAAAACAATAATATAATATTGAGTAAATAAAAAAATATGTGCTGAAAACAATAGCATTAAATATAAAGTGAACTATCCTATATGTGATATTTGAGATATTCTTGGAGAAAGTTTTAAGGAAACATTTTCCTTTTTGACATTTTTATGGGCATATTTTTCGATCAATTGTTTCCGAAAGATTTGACTAATTGAGTCTATACAATTTGAGTGCCAAGATTTTTCAGGGTGGTGAATCCATTTATGCATTCAAAAATGCAATTTAAACAACATAAAACAGTCATTTAACCAAGATCTATTTCATCGAATCCCAATGAAAAAGTTCAAAAATTTGAATGTTTATACAAGCCATCTTAGTTGTGCTTTATGATTTAGAAAAATCACTTGCATTGATTTAATGCAACAAAAAATTCATTGATTTAAGTGATGATACAATAAAAATGATTTGCATAGTCAAGTAGTTGTATTCATTTTAACAATGATAGAACATAAAACAATAGGGTGCATTGATTTCAGTGCTAATGATATAACATAAAAAAATAGGGTGCATTGATTTCAGTGCTAATGATATAACATAAAACAATAGGGTGCATTGATTTCAGTGATAATGATATAACATAAAATAATGTGGTGCATTGATTTCAATGATAATGCTATGAAAAATGATTCAGTTCATTAATTAATTGAAGAAATCATACGAAGGAAATTAATCCTCTATATTGACTTCAACTATGAGATACATGCAATCATCAAGTGAAATGAGTTTAGCAATAATGTAGTGAAAACAAATTTCAAAACATATATTATAAGTTGAAGTCGTGTACTTTATTTGGTTATGTGTGATTTATCTATTAGTATTTGCAAATTAAAATAATTATAATATCAAGATATAAAAAATGTGAAAAGCATATTAATTAATTAATACGTATTCAGTGTATTAATTAACTGAAGAAATAATACAAAGTAAATTAACACAATGGTAAATAATTTAGAGTAATTAGAGTAGTTGTATTCATTTGAACAATGATATAACATACAGCAATAGGGTGCATTGATTTCACTGATAATACTATGAAAAATTATTAAGTGCATTAATTAATTGAAGAAATAATACTAAGAAAATTAATCCTCTATATTGATTTTAAGTGTGAGATACAACAAATCATCAACATAAATGTGAGATACATTATATGTGATTTATGTATTAATATTTGCACATTAAAACAATTATAATATTCAGATATATAAAATGTCAAAAAGTGCTCAAATGGAGTTGACATGTGTTCCTCCTACAAGAATAATATAATATTGAGTAAGTAAAAAAGAGAAAGTTTTAAGAGAACTATCTTAGTTGTGCTCTTTGATTTAGAACAATTAATTGGATTTATTGAATGAAAAAAAAATGCATTGATTTAAGTGATGATACAATAAAAAATGATTTATCATAATCAAGTAGTTCTATTCATGTTAACATAAAATAATATGAGGTGTATTGATTTCAATGATAATAATAAAATATTCTTGGAGAAATTTTTAAGGAAACATTTTCCTTTTTGGCATTTTTATGGGCATATTTTTCGATCAATTTTTTTTTTGAAAGATTTGACTGATTGGGTCTATATAATTTGAGTGCCAAGATTTTTCAGGGCGGTGAATCCATTTATGCATTCAAAAATTCAATTTAAACAACATAAAACAATCATTTAACCAAGATCTCTTTCATCCTATCCCTATCAAAAAGTTCAAAAGTTCGAATGTTTTTACAAGGCAGCTTAGTTGTGATTTATGATTTAGAAAAATCACTTGCACTGATTTAATGCAACAAAAAATGCATTGATTTAAGTGATGATACAATAAAAATGATTTGCATAATCAAGTAGTTGTATTCATTTTAACAATGATACAACATAAAACAATAGGGTGCATTGATTTCAGTGCTAATGATATAACATAAAACAATAGGGTGCATTGATTTAAGTGATAATGATATAACATAAAATAATGTGGTGCATTGATTTCAATGATAATGCTATGAAAAATTATTCAGTGCATTAAATAATTGAAGAAATCATACGAATGAAATTAATCCTCTATATTGACTTCAACTATGAGATACATGCAAGCATCAAGTGAAATGAGTTTAGCAATAATGTAGTGAAAACAAATTTCAAAACATATATTATAAGTTGAAGTCATGTACTTTGTTTGGTTATGTGTGATTTATCTATTAGTATTTGCACATTAAAATAATTATAATATCAAGATACAAAAAATGTGAAAAGCGTATTAATTAATTAATACGCTTTCAGTGTATTAATTAATTGAAAAGATAATACAAAGTAAATTAACACAATGATAAATAATTTAGAGTAATTAGAGTAGTTGTATTCATTTGAACAATGATATAGCATAGAGAAATAGGGTGCAATGATTTCACTGATAATACTATCAAAAATGATTTAGTGCATTAATTAATTGAAGAAATAATAATAAGAAAATTAATCATCCATATTGATTTTAAGTGTGAGATACAACAAATCATCAACAGAAATGTGAGATACACTATATGTGATTTATGTATTAATATTTTCACATTAAAACAATTATAATATTGAGATATATAAAATGTGAAAAAGTGCTAAAATGGAGTTGACATGTGTTCCTCCTACAAGAATGATATAATATTGAGTAAATAAAAAAGAGAAAGTTTTAAGAGAACTATCTTAGTCGTGCTCTCTGATTTAGAACAATTAATTGGATTTATTTAATGAAAAAAAATGCATTGATTTAAGTGATGATATAATAAAAAATGATTTATCATAATCAAGTAGTTGTGATGCAGGAGCATCTCTCCACGCAGCCAGCCAACCAGCCAGCCACGTCAGTGCGCATGCATTCAAATGTTGAAAGGGAGGGGCAACCTCATTTAATATTTGTAATGAATGTAATTTAAATAGGTTAGGTTGTTGAGCCATGGGAAGTCATGCTTTTATGCAGACGTTAGGTAGATCGGCCTTTATTGTAGATCGGCTAAGATCTAGATCCAGGTGTTGGACTAGACAACCATTGATTATAATTTATTAGAGTAGGTGAATTCTGGAGGGAAGCGCTCGATTGAGCCCCTCAGTGTAAAAGAGATTTTGAGATCTCATTTGGAGTCAGTTAGTCAAGGTTGGAAGAGAAGAGCCGAGGAGAGCTCGAGAACACCATTGTAAAATACAGGCATTTGCCATTGTTAATATAACAGAGCAGTTTTCCTGCATTTCTGTATGTTAAGTGAATGCCTGTGAGTGTTCTTTTATATGCTGTAAGTGTATGTTATGTTTGCATTTACCAGAGTGTTTGATTTTAGGATTGAGAGGTATTTGAGGTTTCATGCCAGGAGGGCATGACAGAGTACTGTGGTCTCTGAATACCAGTGCACAGAGGATGCACTTATGAACTCTGCGGAGTCAGAAAAAGACGTGTTGCGACACAGGACTGGAGTTAACAAATCAGGCGAAAGACCTCAAGGTTGCTGAATACCTTGGAGGCAAGGTTGTGTGGGAGAAGACACAGTTGCAGAAAAAATATCTTAGGAGTTCTGTAAAGGCTCTGCCAAGAGGAAATTGAGAAGGTGCATAGAGGCACAGGATAAAGGAGACAGAACTGATGAACGTTCTGTGGAAGAGCTACTCTGCCAGGAGGGCATCGAGTCAGTGTGCATGCAAGCAAAGAAGGGGAAAAACCTCTGTGAGTTCTATGAGATGAAGGAAGGATCCCCTGAGGATCTTCACTGGGTTGCTGAACACCCAGAGAGACTCAACAAGAGGTTGCTTGAGAAAACAGAGAGCCAGGAAGGAATTTTATTCTCCATTCGTGGGAGAAGAAGGAAAATAGAATCCCTCAAGGGGTCTGAGTATTCGCGTAAGCTCAGGAGGGATGACACCCGCAAGTGCATGAGGAGACTTTGCAAGAAGTGCAGGAGCTGAGGAATCCCCTGAGGATTCGAAGAAACAAAACTTAGTAGGGATAGCGTCAGTCGTCAGATCAGCAGGAGAAGAAATCTGGACTGTTGATTTTCCCATCCAGGAGGAGCTCAAGAGGAGCCTACAGAAGGAGGATAGCGATAGTTGTCGGATGGAATTAAGTCCTTGGGGACAGGAGGAGAAATCCCGATAAGGGGTGAAGCCATCGAGATATAGACACTCGGAGGACTGGAGTTCTCTAGGTCGGAGAATTGGGACATAAGAAGTCTCGAAATAGTGATTGGATCAGGACCGTCCATTCCTAGGACACGTGGCAACAATAAAGCGTCATCGACGGAAATCCCGACGGAAGGTCGTTCGTTGGCCAATCGACATTCAGGATATCGGGGATATCGAGGACATGAGTTTGATCACTCAACATCAGAAACCCTGAATTGGCGAGATGTGATATGGATCATTCGTTTGTAAGTGGACGTGTGTCACGAGATTACCCACATTGGCGTCTCGAGCATCGAGAGTCGACGAGGAAATCATTTGACCTCGCGAGTAGCGAAGTCATGAGTGGCGAGATCGCGAGTTTCGACATATCGACGTCCCGTGCATCAGAGGTTGGACGAGGACGGAATTCAATCTCACGAGTGGCGAGAAGGCGAAAGCTCTGTGTTGTGGGCCTAGCTGACATCACATCGGGACATCGCCGATTGGGGTATCGGGAGTCCTAGGGTCGAGGAAAACATTGCAATGGAAACCGCGATATTGCGAATCGCAATTTCCCGACAGGTAGAGAATCGTGTGGGGGCCACATGAGCCGACGAAGAGGATAGGTGGTAGGTCAAAGGGACGGAAACCGTTGGAGGACTGACGCATCGAGAATCGACGTATCGTGGATTTCTAGGGCGCATGCACATTGACAACAAGAGACCCGAAACTATGATGGGAAGCTATATGGCTGTGGTCATATGGTAAGTGGTCACATGGAATGAAATCATATCCAGAGGGGCTAGCGCGTGGAAGGAGCGCATCGGAAAATCGACGTTCGGAGGTTCGAGAGGTAAGAAACTCTCGACAACGGGGATCACGAAACCCCGAGGCTCAATAACAGTTTCCTGTGGGGAAATTATTCACGATTCATGCAGAGGCCATGGGGAAAGAAGGAAAGGACCTGTGGATCGAGTGTTTGAGGAGGATTCCACTCTGGAATCTAAGGAGCTAATTCGGCTCAAATAAGGGGATTAGAAAGATCCTGTGAGCGGGAGGTCAGGTGCAGAGACCCTGCGGGGATATAGAAGGACCTTACTGCGTCAAGTGGTAGCAGAGCAAGATTTCATCTGTAGACTGCAGGTGAAGAGAGAAGGTTGAAGAAGACAGAGCGTCGGAGGCTCTATAAGGATTGTTTCCAGGTAGGCGACAATCAAGGAGACAGTCAGCAGGACTGTAAGATGAAGTTGGAGACACTCTTGATGCAGAGTGACAACAATAGATCTGTCAGGGAGGAAGATAAACACAACAAGATGGCTACGAAACACCATAAACATGTTGAAAGGAAGAATCCAGAGTTGAGGAGTGCAACAGAAACGGATAAAGATCTTGCTAACATAAAGCGAGAAATTGAGGAGCTCGAAATAAAGACGCGACAGGACAAAAAGCAGAGATGGGTATATGAGTGGCCCATAAAGACGCCAAAGGTGAAATGGCCAGTCAGGGAGCTGATGGTCAAAGGACAGCAGAGGCTGTTAAGGAGGTGGCTGAGGTATGCTGAAAACCTCACACCCATAGAGGAGGAAGAGATGGTTTACATCTGTGAACCAGAAATTGGAGACATTCTTGGTGAGGGGAGTGATCAGAGATCACTGAGGGATCTCATAGACTGCCAGGAGGGAAGTGGAAGGTTTCCATATTGCCATATGGGCAAGGGAACAAAGAGGGGGTCGTCTGATGATATCGAAGACTGCCAGGAGGGCAGAGTAGAAGAAATTCCATCTTTCCTAGAGGGAAACAAGTTGAGATCAGCTGAGGATCTCACAGACTGTTAGGTGGATAGCGAAGGAATTTCACATTTCCAGGAGGGCAATGAAAGGAGATCACTACGGGATCTCGAATACTGCCAGGTGGGAAGTGGAAGTGTATTGAACTGCCAGGTGGGCAGAAATGAACTTTTGAGACTGTCTGAAAGTCTCATGGGCTCAAAGAAGAGTTCAATTCAGCAAGGAGTGCTAATGAAGATGGGATCGGTTGATCTCAAAACCTGCCAGGAGGACAGCAGAAGCATCCCATTTTTCCAGATGGGCAGGGATGAGAAAATGAGTCAGATTCATCCAGAAGAGATGACAGAGAAGGAAAGCTCAGAATCGGATCAACAGGTATAGCTGACAGTGGAAGGTAAAAGGACCCAAATGATGATTGGGGGAATCAAAGTATTCCTGCCATTTACCCTGGAGGAGACAAAAAATTGTGTTGTCGATACAATAATAGCAACTTAACAGTCACAGTTGACGATGACTGTCAAGGATAAATTGGAGAAGGTGTTTTAGACTGCCTAAGTACAAGGAAAAGTGGATGAAGAGGAGAATGAGCATTCAGAGGAATGTCTCAACATATTCAGCCAAGAAGCTGAAGAGGCTGTAGCACTGAAGCTGACAACAGAAGAAGAAAAAGAGAGTGAGCATTATGAGGAATGGCTCAATGAATTCATCCAAGAAGTTGAGAAAGATGTAGCGTTGAAGCTGACAGCTGAAGGAGCAGACAAAAAGGATGATGAGCATTCTGAGGAATGGCTCAACACATTCAGCGATGAAGCTGAAGAGACTGCAATGAGGGAGTTTGCAGCAGGAGAGGAAGAGGAAGACAAAGACAACATATGTTTGGCTGATCTGTGGGAGAATATTGAAGCCCTGGAAGAAAGGGTAAAAGTGAAGGGCATGCACATCCAATAGGTAAAGTTGGGAAATGAAGAAGGAGGCATGGGAGATCATGGTGATCTGCCAAATTGCCAAAACAATTTGCAGTTGAGGAGACTGCACGAGCAGAACCAACCATGGGAGCAGCTGGACAAAGTGATCAAAGAGATTATAAGGCTGATGTTGAGGTCAGCTAGGACTACCAGCGAGGAGAGGCTGAATAGAAAGGAAGCAACAACAACAACAGCGCAAAAGAAGCAGAAGCAACAGCAAAATGGAGCAGATGGGAAGCTCCAGAGATTGGTTTGGGATCCAGGAGGATTTCCAACAAATTAGAGGGGAAGCGCATGAGAAAGAGCTCATGATTTTGTAGCTGAGGAGTATGATGCAGGAGCATCTCTCCACGCAGCTAGCCAGCCAGCCAGCCACGTCAGTGCACATGCATTCAAATGTTGAAAGGGAGGCGTAGCCTCATTTAATATTTGTAATGAATGTAATTTAAATAGGTTAGGCTGTTGAGCCATGGGAAGCCGTTCTTTTATGCAGATGTTAGGTAGATCAACCTTTATTGTAGATCGGCTGAGATCTATATCTAGGCGTTGGACTAGACAACCATTGATTATAATTTATTAGAGTAGGTGAATTCTGGAGGGAAGCGCTCGATTGAGCCCCTCAGTGTAAAAGAGATTTTGAGATCTCATTTGGAGTCAGTTAGTCAAGGTTGGAAGAGAAGATCTGAGGAGAGATCGAGAACAACATTGTAAAATACAGGCATTTTCCATTGTTAATATCACAGAGCAGTTTTCCTGCATTTATGTATGTTAAGTGAATGTTTGTGAGTGTTCTTTTATATGTTGTAAGTGTATGTTATGTTTGCATTTACCGAAGTGTTGGATTTCAGGTTTGAGAGGTCTTTGAGGTTTCATGCCAGGAGAGCATGACAGAGTACTACAGTGTCTGAATACCAGTGCACAGAGGATGCACTTATGAACTCTGCGGAGTCAGACAAAGACGTCCTGTGGCGTAGGACTGGATTTAACAACTCAGGGGAAAGACCTCAAGGTTGCTGAATACCTTGGAGGCAAGGCTGTGTGGGAGAAGAAATAGTTGCAGACAAAATCTCTTAGGAGTTCTGTAAAGGCTCTGCCAAGAGGACATTGAGAAGGTGCATAGAGGCACAGGATAAAGGAGACAGAACTGTTGAACGTTCTATGGAAGAGCTACTCTGCCAGGAAGGCATCGAGTCAGTGTGCATGCGAAGCACAGAAGAGGAAAAAACTCTGTGAGTTCTATGAGATGAAGGAAGGATCCCCTGAGGATCTTCACTGGGTTGTTGAACACCCAGAAAGACTCAGCAAGAGGTTTCTTGAGAAAACAGAGAGCCAGGAAGGCATTTTATTCTCCATTCGTGGGAGAAGAAGGAAAATAAAATCCCTCAAGGGGTCTGAGTATTCACGTAATCTTAGGAGGGACGGCACCCGCGAGTGCGTGATGATTCAGGAGCATCTCCAACTCATCAAGCGAGCCAGCACATCAAGCGGAGATCAGCTGGACAAATCAACCCAAATTTTGAAAATACTTTGGGATTGTTGCGCATATCTTAAATGAAGCATTTATGAAAGCGCACTTTGTAGATGAGGCATTTAAGATAGTTAATGTAAAGTAGATAGAATATTTAATTCTCGATTTGATAGCTCTAGAGTCCAAGAGGGAAAATGGATATAGACACCCTCATTGTATTTTTGTAACATTAGTGTGGAAAACAGAAGCAAGAGAGAAAGATCAAGCAGAGAACTGTGTAGAGAACATCCATGTACAAATATTGAATTAATAGAAGAAATCTTTGATTCAATTTCATGGTTATGTGTCTATTCTCTGTGTGTTGATATTATGCTCATGAATGTTGGCTTCCTGTCATACATTTGCTTTTATATGCTGTGTATGTGATTTCATGGTTGAATTGAAGTCTGAGAGGAAGAGTGAATGAGTTTCAATTGTTTCTCTAAGCGAGCCAGAGGATTCCTACAAGGAGTGCAGTCGAATTGTCCGCAAGGAGTGCGTTGACAAAAGGGTTCACTTAGAGATAGATTTTTTTCTCATCTCTTCGAAGGTGAAAGCTAAGAATAGTGTCATGCAAGGAGTGCGCAGGCCAAGCTAAGTCTCAGAGTTGCGATTCTGAGCAAAGTATCAAAGGACTGTTGCTGCAGGAGTGCGCAAAGTCAAGTGCCTTCAACACTTAGGCGTTGTTGAATATTTGCCGCAAGGGGTGCGTGCAAGAAGTTATCAAAAGGACTTAAGAAGTCGAGAACAAGCTCAGGAGGAGTAGGCCTCCGAACTCATTGAAGGATAAAGCGCAGGAAAAGTTGTTGTTGAACGTTCGATGGAAGCGTTGCAGGTTGGCGAGCAAACAATGAGTCTCGTGGAGAGACACTTCTTCCTTTTTGTGGAATTTCACCAGGAAGAACGGACGGATGAAATCATCCGAGGAGATTTCGCGAAGTACCGAGGATCGTTAGATCTCGGGAAGGTGCAAGGAATTTACGCGGAAGACGTCTGAAGGATTCGGAGTTCAGGTGGGCGTTTTATTATTTGCGGAGATCGCCTATCGGGATATCGTGAGAAAAGTGTCAAAGAGTTGACAACAGAAGTCACGAGGCTGCGAGGTGCAATATCCTGACAGTGACGTAAGCTGTGTGGGACTGTAGGAGCGAGTGGAGTACAGGTGGTGGGAGTTATCGGGGTCTCACAGCAAGAAGCACCGAGATATTGGTGTCCAGGTTCGCGAGCATGCGAAGGTATGATATCCCCGATAGAAGTAATGGGGAGTGGAAGTGATAGTTCACACGTGTATCGGAGTTTCGTCACATTGGGGCTTGGAAGACGGAGAAAATAGTGGTTGAGGTGGCGAGTCCCGAAAGTGCGACAGGATTGTATCGGCACATCGACTATCGGGAGTTGGAAACCTAAGGATTTGGCATCGCGCGTGGCGAAGTTGCGATAGAGCCGAAGTCATGATAAGGGTAGAATTCCTGACAAGGGAAAAGTTAGCGATTTGACTGGCGCATCGAGTCTTGGGGATTCGAGAGTCCCGCGATCAACCGAGAACTCGCGAAGTCATGAAGTTCTGATCCTTCGAAACAAAGAAGGGAGGATCGCGCTAAAGGAGAACCTGTGGGGTGCAGTTTCCCGATTGGGAAAAGAATAAGAAGAACCATTGATTTCTTCAGGCCAAGGAGAGAGGAAGGTCCTGGAAGAGCGCTCGTGCTCCGAGGAGTGCAGGTTGCGTCAGTGTGGTATCAGAGCAGGAATATATTTTGTTTTATGTAGCAAGAGAAGGAGAGAGTAAATTTTCCATGCCATCGAGAAGAGAAAGACAATCACCTGACCCAGAAGATAGGGAGGTGCAGAGAAGAGCCAGGCCAACAGGAAATCCAGAAATGGAAAGGAAGATGCGAGATCTTCGAGCCAGGCTTGAGGAGATGGAGACAACTCAAAGATGCAGAGTTGGTGCAGGCTATCTTAGTGATTCCGAAGTTGAAGAGGAAGATGGACATGAAGAAGAGGTCACGACAGAGGATGCATCAACCGAGCGGTTAATCAAGGCCATTTGCAGAATGGGTGCGAAAGCCAAGATGGACATTCCAGTCTATGAAGGAAGTCTGGATGCAGAAGAGATGTTATATTGGATTAGGGCTCTTGACACCTACTTTAATTATGAGGATATCGAAGAGGATAAGAAGGTAAGACATTTTCTTACACGCCTGAAGGGACACGCAACATTATGGTGGGACGAGCTTCAAGCAGACAGACGCTGCAAAGGCAAGAAAAAGATCAAAAGCTGGGATCAAATGATTGCAAAGATGAAAGAAAAAATCATCCCAAGGGATTATCAAATTACCTTGTTCAGGAGAATGCAAAACCTGAGACAAAAAATGATGACATTGAAAGAATACACTGAGGAATTCTATCGACTGAACATCAGAGCAGGTCATCGGGAGAGCGATGATGAGAAAGTTGCCATATACCTGAATGGTCTGAGATACGACATTCAGGATGAACTAAGCATGGTTACCATCAGGACGGTAGAGGATGCTTATCAGATGTCTCTGAAAGCCGAAGAAAAGCGTAGCCAAAAGAAAGGACAGCAAGGGAAAGGCAAAAGCCAACCAAGAGGCAAAGAAGTTGCCCACGATAAATATCAGAAACCCAAGGAGGAATGGAAGAAACCTCAGGGTAAGGTTGAAAGAGGTGGTACCTCACAGAAAGGACCATACCTTGAACAGAAAGGGCAACATAATGAGCAGAAGGCAGATTATGCTGACGCAAATACTTTTCCTCGTACCAGAGGTAGAGGAAGAGGTCGAGGTGGAGTTATCACATGTTTCACATGTGGGAAGAATGGGCACAGGTCATTTGAGTGTCCAGAGAAAAAAAGGACATTGCAGAAGCTCACATCGCAGAAGCTCAGAGGCGTGATGCTGAGACCGAGGACGCTGAAGGCGGAAGATCGCTTGGAATGCATAAAGTCCTTTTGACACCTGAGAAGGAGGTGGAAAACTCAGTTCAAAGGACCAGATTGTTCAAGATAGCTTGCAAAACCAAGGACTGGAAATGCAAGGTTATTGTGGATAGAGGTAGCACTAATAATCTTGTTTCAACCGAGATGGTTGAGAAACTAGAGTTGGAGATGACTGCTCACCCGAGTCCGTATAAAGTTTCATGGCTATAGAAGGGACATCAGGTGAGTGTCACTAAACAATTCTTGGTTGAATTCAAGATAGGGGGGTACAATGATAAAATTCTGTGTGATGTTATTCCCATGGATGTATGTCATTTATTGCTAGGTAGACCATAAAAATATGACAGAAATGTGGTTCATGATGGGAGAATGAACACATATACCCTGGATAAGGATGGGAGGACACATATGTTGCTTCTGATAAAGGATAAAGAGGTGAAGCCGAAAGTAAACAACACAATACTTCTCATGAGTGGGAAGGAGATTTTTACAGAGGTTGAGAAGAATGAAGATCCACAATTCCTTGTTGTCAGAAAGCCGAGGATTGTTCTGACTAACACAAGGGTGGATGACTTAGCAGATGAGATTCAGGAACTAATGGAAGAGTTCGCTGACATCATAGTTGTTATAACCCTAAAATGCACCACACAGGATTACCTGGCATCAGGCCAACTTATGCCTCTTCCTAGCCAAAGCCATGCTGAACAAAACCTCAAAAAAACCACTTAAATAAAGAAACCCGTGCCCTAACCTCTCACTGGGCGCGTTGGACCGCTTGCTGACCTTATACTGAGCGCGGGTGACCGCGGGCTAACCCACTACAGCCCGCGGTTACCTAACAAAGCAAAACATCAGGAAAGTTTCCGCCGGGACGAAGAGCTTTTTGTCAGTTAACTGGAACTCCCAGCCATGCATGGCTGAGAGTTCGCCTAAAACCCTAGCTCCTTCTAGCCTATAAAAGGAGGGGTAGGGGTACTATTCAAAAGAGGAAAAATCATAGAAAAGAAACTCTGCCAAAATAGCCAAGTCCATTATTGTCCCAACCCTTTATCTTTTCCTCAATCTTTAGGAGAATTAAAGCAAAGTAGTTGGAGGAAAAGGAAGAGGAGGAGCCCAGGATTAGGATCGAGGAGCGGTGGCCGGTCTCAAAATCACTGTAAGTTGGTTCATATTCGAGATCAATAAAAAGATGCTTTTCCCGTCCGAAATACATGAGTCTCATCTATGTTATTTGATTTATGTTTTATCTCTAACCCCCTAGTATATTAGTAGCATGCATGCGTAGTTTTGTCTTGATTGTAGGAAGCTTTGTGGAAGGAGCAGCAACAGCAAGGAGATGAAAGCTCAACGGAGGATCTACTTCAACCGTCG
>SNQJ01S0218715.1:0-11213 GCA_010110895.2 Picea sitchensis
TGTAGTAGAACCCTTCATGCATATGCAAGTCTTAGCCTATTCAACCTTAGCCTTTACCATGAGAGATCCTTATTTATATAGTGTGAAAGAGATATAGATGAGGAGATTAGGATGATCCCACTAACTCATAGAAGCGAGTAAGATCCAAACCGATCGAAGGCCACCTCATCTTCTAGAATATTCCCTTCTAGAACATTCATGAATTTTGACTTTTCCTTTTCTTAAGCATTTTCGCACCCTATTCACATAGCATGGGACGACATCACAGTCCAATTTTAGTGCAGAGTGCGACGATCAGGCATTTTCGCACCCCATGCATACAGTCGAGTGCGACGACCTTCCTTGTTATAGTTTTTGAAAGATGAAAAGAAAACCACTTTTCTCATGGAGAAAGTATCTTTTAATATTTTCACGGAACATGAGCACATGTTGTGAGTTGATCACTAAGGTGACCAAAATAATGTGTAATAGAATTCTCCCCAAAGTATGAAGCTAGAACTTGTGAGAGATGAAATACTTTGTAGAATGGGTGTGTCGAAAAAAAGGACTGCATTAATCGGGAACCTGCAAAAAATCAAGCATATTCATAATAATATGGCATCTTATGAGGTAGGCATTCCCATGCTCAGACTGCAAGTGACTCTAATCATAAGTTTCAAGTGAGTCATGGCCATTAAACATACATTGTGGATCCATGTCATCATGATTCAACATAGCCATTAGGAATACACTGTGGATCTATTCTCTAAAAGAATTCAAATTCGGACATACCCACGAGACACACACAGTGGATCTATGTGTCAATACAAACTTATGAATACCCCATCACAACTTGGACGAAGATGATGAGATCCAGGGTGTTCTTTTCCATCGTCTCTAAGTACGAATCTATCCACGTGATTACAAGTGTCGAAGGTGAACATGGTAGAAACCACTTGATTACCGGTCATTAATGAAAATCGTTAACAAGTGGAAGGGAAATAACCATTGATGTGAATCACTCCCAAGGTACTCTCATACAATCCAAAGAATGTGAATAAATGAGTTGAAGTCAAACATTCGATGGAATCTTCCAATCAGGGGTCAATAATGTGAACCCACTGTTGAAAGCGAAGAATCCTACCATTTAGGCATGCAGGCTCTAAGGTACTAAATGATTTCTAGATCTTATTCTCGGATAATGAGTTGAAGTCTAGAGGAAAAGGCTCATCATAGGAGGGCTTTGATGTATCCCCCATCAATGACACTAAATATGTAAGATATTTGAAGTAAATAAGAGTATGAAGTGATTTGGAACTGACTCAACGAAAGGCCGACATGGTAGAAAATTTATAACTGCAGATGGTCGACTTGATAGAAGGTTTGTTTAGGTTAAAATTTTCTTGCACATATGAATTACACGAAAATTTTCTTGGAAAAATTGACTCAAGGAGGACCCAAGATATGAACTTGTGGATGGTCAAAAGAGAGACAAATGGATTTCCCAACCCAGATACAATGATGAAGGGGGGTGTCATGTTCAAGAGAGACTATTATTGCCACTAACACAAATACAGAGACACATTTCTTTCCCAATTTTCCCCCACCATTTCTGGTGAGTACCTATTTATTTTTATGCAAGCTTGAGGAGGATAACATATGCTTGTAAATTTAAGCTCATCCTTTGGATGAGTCCCTTGGATTACGTTTAACGAACCCTAAGAAGGAGTGGTTCGAGCCCATATGGGTCTTTCAATGTTTGTTTAATGAGTCCAAAGAAAGATAACTCAATGGTTTTTCAATTTTAGAGAGTCTGAAAAACACTTAAAGAGAACTCCATCAAGTCCTTTTTCGTAAGTTAGTTTGACGAGACTGGAAAAGAGATAACCTACCGCTCCTCAGACTTTTTCTTCAAATAATTTTACGAGCATGAAAATAAAAAGGTCGCTCGACCATATTTTCATGTTTAAGGAGCTTGAAAAGAGATTAAAGGATACTCGATAAGTTTTGTTTTCCATATTTCCAATGCGAGTTAGAAAAAATGACAAAGGAATACTCGATTACATTCTCATGGTTTCACAAGCGTGAGAAAGAATTAAGACTCTGCTCAGAGTGTTTCCTGAAAAACCATAAAATGATCTGTACATAAGAAAAATACGGAGAAACAAATAAAAAAGGGTGGACCCTTGTTCAAACGTCTTGTCCCTAGAACTTTTAATCTGCAAAAGTCAACACTTTGCCAAGTTAGTTATATTTTAGGGCATGGCTAAAATATAATAATAATATAATTTTTCAATAAAAAAGCGGTAAAAAGCAATAAAATAGGCCCAAAACACCATTTTACCATTTCATTTGCAAATTTACCCAAATAGTTCTCCCAAATGCTTTTTCTCCCCAAATTTCAACTGTCGAATAGGGAGCGTGTGGTGGATCATTTTGTGAACCATCTTCATCAAACATGTAATCTTATTCTTCATCATCTTTTCATGGTTTAAAAATTTGTTTTTAGTCGTCAAATTTGGGTGTTAGGTCGATCTTTTTGGGGCTACCTACGCGTTGAGATCGTCGCATGTCCACTATATCGTGAACTGCGACTATTTTGCATCTTTGTAGGAGGCCCCATAGGCAGGATGTGATGACGTCTCTCTGCATGAAAGCATAGTCCTGCGACAACCATAATAAAAAAATTGAAAAGATAAACGTAACTAGCAAAACCCCAAGAATGAAATTTTTATGTTTCTAATATTCTTTTAATGTTCCTTGGAAGGCTTTCCTTAGTCAAGATGCTTGAGTGGCGTGAGCGAGAGCATGAGGAAGAGGATTATTTTTATGGTAATGACTCGAGGACAGTTATGGCTCTAACGAAATGTGGTTTACTAAAGTTTTTCAGGATTCGGGGCATGAGAGCCCAGTTGAGGCTGCTAGAGTATCTGATTCGCATGTGGGATGTGAACGAACAAGATTTTCGCGTGGGTGTTCATACACTCACAATAGATATAGAGGATATCTATTTTCTGATAGGTTTGTCTCATCGTGGTTCATGGGTATCAATCACAGGAAGCAGGGTTGGAGGTGAACCTATGAATTACTATGTTCACCACCATTATGTGCTAGGTACCAAAAAACACAGTGGCAAGGTAGCCATCAAAGATGTCTGGGATTTACCATTGCGGATAATACTTTACAAGATTACCCACATGGCAGGGATTGAAACTCACCATATGGATTTGCAAATCCATTTTCAATATGTGATAGAGTGCATGGAACCTAGAGTCTTCAACTAGTGTGAGAGTGCCCTGAAAAGCATGAAAAAACAAGTCACAAAGTGTCGAAACGGTCGGTTCAAACAATTTGGATACCGGTCCATTTTGGTGTCCTTCTTTCTGGAGAGAGTTATTGTCCTACGTCTGAAGGTGGAGTGGGGTATACCCACTCCAAAGGATCCACGAATGAATAGGTGGGTGGATCTAATGGCTCGGCATGGTGGTGTTCCCATTTTCAAGTATGGCAATGTTTTCTTCCAATGGTTGAGGAATCAACTACTCATGGTGGAAGACTATGCATATGTTGGGATAGATTTTCATGGGGATCTAGATCTATCTCTTCCAATGGACCACAGTGGGGGGACAAAGGTAAGAAGGAATTTTTTTTTTATATAATGTTTTTTATCTTTTAATTATATAAAATGTTTTTTTGTGTTATCTATCCAATACTAATCAAGTTCTCTCAATAATGGAGATGTGGGGCCTTATCGTCCTATGGGATCATCTCCCATCCATAGGTGAGGAGAGAGAGGTGTTGTAGCAGGGGTAGTTTTTTCATATATCGAGGCTTTTGAACAGAACCTGGAGGGACTAACCATGAAGTCCTTGATGCCACGATGGATGAACTTCCTAGGAACTATCAACGCCACATAGTGGGCGTATCTGCATCTATTGGTCGACTTCTCCATAAAGTAGCACGGGTAGTCACTTGTTACAATGAGAAACATCCTTGATTCTCTTTTTACATGAAGCCATGAGCTTCACATTTTGATATTTTGGTCTTCGGACAAACACTTTTTTGTAACTTTTATCGTTATAAATACAAAGTTCCTATCATCTTACTTATTTTTGTAAAAAGTGTGATTGTTTTTATAAATGTATTAAATGTATGTCTAACACATAATTATCCAATGCATATGTTAATGTATTTAGACATCTAGCAATGTGTTGATATTCAATGTAATCAAAATTTATTTCCATGAGGCGAATTCGTAAATATACCCGTAACAAAGTAGGACTTCATTAGGAATCAATGTTACTCAATTGTAGTACTACTAACTGTGAATCAAGTTGTACAATAAGATGACAGGTTCCAAGTGAAACATCATCAGTTAACAATTCGATAATTGCATTGTATTCCACGATATTATTAGTTGCATGAACAAGGCAAACACCATGTAGACAAATCAATTCATCCATAGGTGTATAGATTTCCCAAGCAGCATACACTAAGTTTGAGTACTAGAACTAGAACCATCAGCGAATATGATGTAGGGTAGCGAAGGCACCGACACATGGAAACCAAGCACAATGCAAGGTAATCAACTAAAAGGCAAAACCAAAAATGAAAAATCACACAAGAGTATGATACACTAAAAGTACACAACGCTGATGAAAAAATGGTTTAAGCATAATACTTCTTCAAGTAAAGCCCATTTCTGGGCTCACTCAAAGGAATTCTATCATAATATACTACCTCATAGGCCCCTTTATCCAACACTCATTTCACAATATAAGGACCCCGCCACATGGGATCGAATTTTTCGGCCCCTAGTAAGTCACGATCTTGTTCGTAAAGGAGAACCAAATCACCTTCAGAAAATAGACGTGGTTTGACATGCTTGTCATATTGAGATTTGAAATAGTTTGTCTGAGTTTCAATGACTAAGGCAAAATCACAATGGGTCTCGTCTAATTTCATCAAATACAAAATAAATTCCTCTTTAGCTGAGGTGCTAGGGAGAAGTTCGATGGCTAGTTTCAAAGATGGGATTTCACATTCAATCGGAAAAAATGCTTTGATACCATATACTAAATGGAAAGGTGTTAACCCCATGGAAGACTTAACAGATGTCTGATAGGCCGATAATTCTGAGAATATCATCGTGTGTCAACTTGACTTGTGAATTCCTACCATCCGTTGAAGCATAGAAGTGAGAAATTTGTTGATTGCTTCAACCTGGCCATTGGCCTGTGGATAATAAGGGGTTGAGTTTTCATGTCAAAGACCCAACTTCTCAATAAGTTTAGACATCATGAAATTATGAAAATGACTACCATGGTCAGTGATGATGGCTTGAGGGACACCAAATCTAGTAACAATATGATTGAGTATGAATAACACTTCATTTTTCCCAGTATTATCAAATGTAGGCATCACCTTGACCCACTTGGTGAAATAATCCACAACTACGATAATGTATCCATGCCCCCCAGCCGAGTGACGGTTACATGTCATGAAATGAATGCCCCATTTAGAGAATGGACCAACGAAAACTACAGGGTGAAGAGGGGCATGATGAGATTGGATCTTGTTGTTGTAGGTTTGACAAGCGTGGAATTTATGGATGATAGTAATGCAATCCTTAAACAATGAAGGCCAGAAATAACCAGCGCGTAAGATATTTTGGGAAGTGGCATACCCATACATATGACCGCCACATTTTCTAGAATGACAGTCATTCAAATTTTTCCTAGGTTCATCATAGGTGAGACATCGTCGAAATATGGAATCAATACCATGGCAGTAAAGGGTATCACCTAAGATAATGTATTGACGAGCTTGATACTGAATATGAATACGATATGTACTAGAACGATCAGCCCGAAAATTTTGGGTTTGGAGATAAATGATAATATCTCTATACCATATGTCATCAAAACTGATCAGAAAGAGAGATTCATTAGGTAAGGAATCTTCTGCCACGATTTTTGTTTCAGTAGAGGGAAGGTCACATATAAATTCGGAAAAAAAAAGAAGAATTCTTTGACTTGGTGCATTCAATCTCCAAATCAAACTCTTGGAGAATAACTATCCATTTAGAGTATTTCCCCCCCAACAATTGTCGAGTAAGGATGTGTTGCATGGGGTTGCAATCGTAAATGATTGTGCTTCTACGTAATAATATGTAGTGACGAAAATGTTGAACAACTTGAACAACTTCCAAGGCCAGTTTCTCCACATGTAAATATTTGGTTTCGGTGGTCGTGAGACTTTGACTCAAATAGTATATAACATGTTCATCATGCAAATCATCCTCTTGGACTAGAACCATAGCAATGGTAGATTCTGAAGAAGCTAAGTACATGAAATAATCTCGACTATAATCAGGTGGAAACAAAAGTGTTGTACGAGTTAAGGTGAGTTTCAAATCTTCAAAGGATTTGTTGAGTGTCGTCCCATAAAAAATATTAACCTTTCTTAAGAAGCCGAGTAAATAATTTTGTTAATTCAACATAATTTGGAATGAATCGACGTAAAAAAAATTCCTTCCCTTGCAAACTTTGGAGTTGGTGTAGTGTTGAAGGAGGAGGTAAATTCAGAATAGCCTCAACCTTCAGGGGGTCTACTCTAATCCCATGTATAGACACAATAAAACCAAGAATTCATTCACACTCCACACAAAAAACACATTTGTGTGGATTCAACCATATGCGATAATAACGACAATGTAATAAAATGGCCCATAGATGTTCAAGATGATATTGACAACGCATAAAATGCATCGACAGATCATCTAGATAGCGTTGTACAATGTGATTAATGTCATGAAAAGCATAAGACATAGGGCGCTAAAAAGTCACACCATCATTTTTAAGACCAAAAGGTAGTTTTTGGTATGTGAAGGTTCCCCAAGGGAAAATAAAAGAAGTCTTATGTTGATTCGCAGGAAAAATATTGAATTGATTGTAACCGGAGAAACCGTCCATCAAGGAGAATATTTCACTCTCGGCACATTCATCAAAATTATGGTCAATGAAAGGCGTTGGATAATTGTCTTTAGGACAAGATTTGTTTATATCCCTATAATATACACAAACAAGGATCGTTCCTTGTTTCTTGTTAATCGGAATAAGATTGGACACCCAATCATTCAAAGCCACAAGATAGACAAAGCCAAATTTAAGAAGTTTTTCAACTTCAAGTTTAATGGCGGAATATTTGCGTGGATGTAATGGGGGAAGTATTTGTCTAATGGGTTTAGTGTCCAGGTAAGTCTTAATCTCATGTACAACAATATCAAGATCAATACCAAGAATTTATTCGTAACTCCAGGCAAAAACGTCACAAAATTCTTGGAAAAGGGATTTATAAGTACGGAACTCATCAGCAGAGCATGAGGCACTGATGTGAAAATTTTCCATGACTCCGAGCTTAATCAAGAGGGATGGTAGGTGAAATATTACCCAAGTTCCCTTCATACAAAACATCGCGTGTTGATTCAGGAACAAAGGAAATAATAACAACGGTAGATGGAGTTGAAATCCGTTGGTAAATCTCTATGGTCTTAGGTTCCAGGAAGAAAATAGAGCAATGATTCCCATTGTCACATGGAGTATCTTCCATATACATAACTGTCATGATCATCTCATTAGTGGGAAAGATCACATGAAACAGATCAGGAGATATATCACAGAGAGAAGGAGGAGAAGGAGTCGTTGATTGAATAACTTGATAAGTTGATTCTACCGGACTCAAAGGCATTCGGTCACCATAATGAAGACATTTGTCAGAGATAGGTATTATCCATGGGTCATAAGACTCATGGGTTTCACTAAAAAAATTCGATATCATGTTAATCGAGGCGACAAAAGGAGGAGGAATATCGAGTGGTGGAATAGGAAACGTACCCATTAACGTCAAATCTTTTAAAATACCCACACTAACATTCTCATAACGAGGAGGTGTTTTTGAAATGAAAGGTACGTTGCTAGTACGTGAATCAGAATTAAATAAGTCCAGTTGATCGATAGTAATGTATTTTCTTTGGTGCGGGAAACGTAACACACAGAAAAGTGTATAAACAACTACGTGAATGGAATCAATCCAATTATGGCCAAGTAGAAGGTTGTAATCTAGAAGTGCATCAAAGACCTCAACCTCGACATTGACCTCTTTACCTTCTAACATAATAGACAACGAAGGAAGAATAACATAAGGTTTAAACCCTGTACCATTAAACTCCTTCAGAGTATTGTGTGACTTGGTAAGGGCAGGAGATCTAATGGATTTCCAACAAGTGATGGACATGACGGAAGTTGAAGCTCCTTCATTAATAATGGTTTGACAAATATTCTTATTTTCTACAACAACTTGTATATGAAACGCTAATTGAGGAGGAAGCCTTGGAATATGAGCTTCCAAGTCAAATATTATCAAATTGGTATCATTAGGATCAATTACACCAATAGCCTTTAACAATGCCTTCCATTGAGTAGGACAAATTTGAAGGACTTCGAGAGCCGACATAACAGAGGGTGCTTGGGCAAGGTCTTCTACAATATTGTATTTTTGGGCAGCACGTGCGTGAGGATTAAATGTTGATTTTTGAACACCACCCTTGGGAGGAGGATGAAGAACTTTATCTAGGCCTGGTCATTCAAGATGAATAGGACCATTTGGAGGTGAAGTTGTTGGAGGAGGTTGAATCAATGGAGGTGGTGAATGATCAACTTTCTCTTGCGAAGGAGAAAAATATTTGGCTCAAGTTGCGACTGCAACTTAGTTCTTCTTGGAATCACCAGTACACATAAGTACATAAGACGTGGTAGAGGGAGAAGGTTGGTCATGAATGACCGATTGGGTCTACTGCTGAGAAGGAAATGGTTTTGACAAGATGGTGGGTGTAGGAGGTGTCTCGGTCCCTTGCAGGAAATTAGTAACCTCAGCACGTCATGGAAAATATTTCATATAATGATCCTCACCACAGATAAAGAAAGGATAACAAGGTTTACGCTTGTCTTTTTCATCAACAGGATGGGTTTTGGGTTTCTCAAATTGTTGATTATTATTTTTTTCCTCCTTATTCTTACCCTTCCCTTTATTTTTATTTTTATTTTTACCGGTAGGTGTAGATTGAACCGAATTAAATTCAGAGGTTTTAATGGGAGAAGGAGTTGGAGTAGGAGTATTTTGTACATTATGCATAACAGATTTGGGATTGACATGACTGTCTTGTTTCGAATGATCCTCAACATGAAAAGTGCCAATCACGCCATCAACAACATGAGCAACTCCTGGAGGTGTTGGGTTAGGATTCGTAGATGGACGAGGAGCATCAGGGATCAAGTTGTAGCGCACCTTTTCTGGATACCAAGGCTTAAACGCTCTTAAAAGAAGTCTATAACACCACTTTGTACATAACTCATACAGGTATTATATAATCCACACACATTTAAACAAATAAACACATTTAAGATTAGAGTAAAACATATCATTTACTGCTATAATTAACAATCAATAGCGTTTCATATTAATTCATATACACAGCGGATATCATGATAACATAAGTAACATAGTCATGCAAAACATGATTAATAAAAAACAGGTACTTATCTTTTAACAGTGGTAGAATCCACCAACCAAGTGCAGGCCTTCCATGAACCTCCCAGTCTTAGACCACACTGCTCATCAGCTCAACAATGGGTCACCCCCGAGCTGGGACTAAGCTCCACCCCAAGGCAAGGAATCCTAGGCTAGGCTGAGGTTACAGGGAAACAACACACAACCACAAGGATGGAATTCTCTCCCAGTAACCTCTCACGCTCACTGTCCACAGACCGTCATTCCCCACATGCCTGTTCCACCCCAGGAGTATACACCTTCTCTGTCACCTGGACAATCCTTCTGCTGCTAATATCCCATGCCTTGGGTTACAGGAACAGGCTGGACTGAAAGTCTCTGGGCTCTATGGCAGCTACAAGGTTCCTTCCAGGAGTTCTCTCCTTCCTCTGTGCACTCTCTCACCTGGAGGGAGTTGCTCACAGGCCCAACAACCTGTTCTTTCAACTTCAACTACCTCTCTCACCTGGAGAGAGTGTTGTACAACTGGCCAACAAGACACACAGGATCAAACACTACACGAACACCAAAATCAATGGGAATCCAGACACGAACACCCCATGGCAGCTTCAGACAGGTGCAACAACATAACTAGGCTTCGCAGGGATGGGAAACTTCTGTTTTCTCAATCTAGCAACATGGGATAGACTCACACTCTGGATTCATAGGGATGCATGATGAGATTTCCACGTTGGGGTTGATTTAGACTCCATGGTTTAGAAAAAAGAAGGGGTGTACCATCTTTCCAGAACAAACACAGACTCTTTCCCGAAATCAACATAGGCTTCTGGTTCAGGGAATGTACACACGGGTTTTCTCATAGCCAGACACAGACTTTTTGGATCACAGGGATGCACGAAGGTTCTCTGCAGAACTTGGGTCAGTTGTACTACTCAAATCTCGTACACGCTCAGTCAGTCCAATCGAATGGGAGAAGGAACCCCCTCATGGTCCACCCTGGCCATTTTATTTGCATGCGCCAGGGTCGACACTTGTTGCCCTGGAGACTGCATGTGTTCCACCAACACGCATCACCTTCCTTGGTCAGGAACTTAGGATAAAAAATATAAATGGAACATGTTATTTTGGAATAATAATAAAATATTATTCCTAGGCTTAAGCCCCCTAGGCTAAACACTTAGTCTCTTCTTCCCACCTTCCAGCCCCTAATTCCTTGCCCATTCTGTGGATGCTCAGTCCGCTTTCACTCATTCATCGTGGTCGGTTTGCACCTGGCGGTGTTTTCAATTTTATTAAATGTTCTACATACATACAAGTACAAGATCAGTGCCTTGGCCTCCAACCCTTAGGCTCTTTGGCCTAACAATCACATAAGCCCACCGGCTTATACAAACTTGGCTCACCATCTTATAACACATATTTACAATTCATTTCATACATCAGATTAACAACTGGGCTCGGCCTTGGGGGCATTACAATTCCCCCTCCCTTATTTTTTCACTGTCCTCAGTGCAACTTTACACAACATCTGCAAGCTTTTCAAAAAATTTCAAAAAGATGTGGGTACTTTGCCCGCATAACATTTGCATGCTCCCATGTCACGTCCTCAGGACCGTACCAGGTCAACTAGATCGTTACAAGATCTATGGCTCGATTCCAGAGTTGTT